>LPNX010235350.1:108404-133178 GCA_001517045.1 Pseudotsuga menziesii | reverse complement strand
TATATATATATATGTGTGTGTGTGTGTGTGTGTGTGTGTGTGTGTGTGTGTGTGTGTGTCAATTTCATATCAAATAGTGAATCAGAGACATATATTAAATGTTTTTTTGTGGTGCCTCCCCTTCCCTCCTCCATTTGACCTATTTGCATAAAATAAACAAAATACTCTGCTTTTTGTTATTTCAATGAAATAATTTTAACCTAATAACAAACACATCATTTGTATGCATGTACATATTTCCGATGATTAGAAAGATTACATGCACATTTGTGCATTTTTTTGGATACCAATATTAGAGATGATATGAGGGGGACTATAGGCATGGCAATGCATTTGCATACCCTTAATTATAAATGTAATGACAAAAATGTCTATGCACTTGTATGTTGTGGGTATTTGACATGTTCTAATAGATTAGAAGGAACTAATGTACATGTCTTCCTAGAGGTATTTGAGATGATCTTGGGATCATTATGTAACTAGATTTTGAGTGGATGTTGTGTTCGAGGTATTATAGGCACATTGATGCATTTATATACCTCGAAGTATTTGAGATGGAACACATGTTGGTATAGGGAGTTCACCTTTTTATTCCAAGACTTAAAGATTAGCAGTATCATTTTTTGTGAATACCTATGGGTATTGACTCTTGAGTTGGATATAGAAATCCATATTGAGAATAATGATTGTGGGTAGGAAAATTTAACTTGAGAATTTTTTGAAGTTAGTGATTGTTGGGAAGCCAAAGAGAGGATGGATCAAGAGGTATCGATGGTTTTGGAAGAACTATATAATATTGTACAATGTGGAAATGGTCAATGAAAGAGTGTAGTATCAAACTACCCCAAATGTCAAGCATTATTATGTCTATTTTGAAGTTTCTGGTGGTCACATTAGTACACGGATTGATTTATTTGCACAAATGGAATCAAGAATCACATGCCCAAAATATACCTCCCAAACTACACAAACTACAAGCCAATAGTGTCCCATCATTTAACTATGCGAATTGGAATCCTAACATACATGTAGAGTGGATTAGTGGTACTTAATATATTCGTGTATAAATTTATTAGCATTTCAAGTTTAATATTTTTGTTTTACTCCTTCCAAATACCTAGTGGAGAGGAGCCAGTGACGAAACAAGGCAACCAGTAGTGGATATGGGGTGATTAGTAGTGGAGATAGTCATTGTGTTGGTTGAACTCAATCTTGAAAAAACTAGTTACCATAAGTGGTTTATAAAAGTACTTTATGTACAAAGTAATTGTCAATATTTTCATGTTTTTAAAATTAATTTTTAAAAAAACTTCTTCTACATTTTGAAATAATATGAATATTGAAAATTTGAAATATCATTTTAAGCCACATCCTCTTTAAGTCACATCAATCTTCAAGTATTTTTACCAATAAAAAATACACTAAAACACACTAGAACTAGACTACTTGGAACTTAGTGGCTGGCATGGCATCATTTTGGATTCGTCGCAGCTCAAAACTAGTATGGTAGATAAATAACACACCAAAGTATATGTGGTAAGAATTTGGAGGAAATACAAGCTTGGGAATATGGAAAATTAAGCTACATTACTACTATAAAGAAATGCACCACCAATGGATCCTCTCCCCTAATGCGTCCAAGTTAGCCATGAAACTAATTCTAACAACATGTACAATGAGGACATACTCCAGTTTACATGGAATCTTTTTAATACTAAGAAAATACCTCCAACTATACTTCATATCTAGTATATTCGCACACATAGTATATCATAGCTAAATGGAGCCGCTCAACACACTACAACTTAAGGTGATGGAGAAAGATCTATGAGCAACATATAAACTAACAAATTTAAAAGTTACATTAGGAATATTGCATGAATCTACCTCTGCATGAGAGGGAATAGGCTGCGAGACAATATACTCTTCCTAAGCAACCTACACAAAGCATGTCAAGTATCAAAATTAGGATACATATTGAATACATTACAATCTATAAGTTATAAATATATATAAATAAAGTTGACAAATTAACAAGTATAGTTCTTACCCCTATTGGTGAAGAACCAAACCCATAGGCAATATTGACAGCCACATCAATGTTCTCAACATTGATTGACGGACAATGCGACTGTGGTGTGCCATGGGACACCAGCTGTATATTTGTTCACAAATATTGTTAGATAATTAAATAGAAATAAAGTGCGAAACAATTGAATATTTTGACATGAAACAAAGTATAATATTAAAATAATGAACTTTTTACTTACAAAGCGAAGTAATCCATCATCTCGGAAGTCGGAAGCAGGGCCATAGTATATGCCTCCACATGATGTGCAAGGGTGTGGAGTAACATGACGCTCTGAAGACTCTGCATCTCCTCTGTGATCTGTAGATGGGCCCGTCGTAGAAGTGCTAGCCTCTTGGTCTGCGTTGCCTTGGACATCAGTCCCATGCTCAAGCAATGTCTATTCCATGTCAAGTAATGCCTCCTGTGTATACTCAATGACAAGACCTTCAGGAGGGTATACCCGAGAGGGTTTTGGTGTGCGTGGTAGACGTGGCACACGGTTGTGATCTCTCCTAGATCCTTCCCTATCTTGGGGCATCCCATGACCAACACCCTGGTTGCCTAAGATATCGAAGTAGTTAACATGTTTCCCTAGGATGAATTCTGCATACAACTTCCTAAGGAAATAAAATGGGATGTCCCTATTCCCATGTGGGTCTTCATCGGAGACCATATACCAACGATCCATCCAATTAGCCTTTATATTTGGTTCAATGCACCAGTCTATGGTAATGTGTGCNAAGATTTAAACATAAAATTGCAAGTTAATTTACTTATCTAATCATTATTTGATTGTTCACATTCAATTATTTTTTTAAATTTGTTCAAAATAATTATAAAAAAAAAGAAATTATGAATAAAATTAAAGAATGGAAGGTTAAATGAAAAGGAGAGAACTAGCATAAATACCTACCATTGGAGCAATCCACCTCGGCTCCACCTAGAACTCGGCCTCGACCTTGAAAAGGTAAAACCCAAATCGCACCTGCGGTTTTTTGCTCCTCCGTTTTTTCGCTCCTGCATTATTTCAATGTCCCGATACTATGAAAATGAGCTCGTGGCCACTGTTTTATTTTTTTTCTTCTTTTGAATATTGCAAGTGCGATATATCACATATGCANTCTTTAGTAATTTTAAGGGCTTTGATGTCTTTATGAGTCAATCCATCGGAGTAGTATCGCCTCCTAGATTCTCTGTACGAGGTAATGTTGTACAGAGCTCCTCAGGCATCGAAAATTGTGTTTGTTATTGTGTCCAAGGCATTGGCTAAAGAATTTCTCAAATGACCCCCCCCCCTCTAATGGATGAGCTAAGGCGCCTCAATGATGCCAAGTGTGCAATAATCTGTGTGTTTCTATCTTGTTCCCCCTCCGGGTCTGGGTTTGGCTGTGGGTCAGGTTGTTGTGGGTTATTATAGGGTGGGTTTTCCACATCCTGNAAGTATTATATTGGGAAACCTCCATTCACTATCTAAGACTTCTTATTGATAAAATTGGAATAGGTGTTCATCTTGCCAATGTACAAGCTCTTGTTAACTAGCTCATCCCCTCATTGTTATTGCTTGAAAAATTATTTATCGGTGGCCTAAATTTTTATCAACATTTTACTACTAATTTATCTCACATTTCATACCCCCTACATCAACTCTCCAATCCACTTGTGTTTTCCAACAAAGTTAATGGATGAGAGTTCTTGGAACTCAAACACTACATTGTATTTGAAATTGGTTTTGGACCTTTTGGATTTGCAATATCCCTTTGATATTGAGACAAATGCTTCACACTATGCTACTAGTGCCATATTAAAATGGGTTGGTCATCCCACGAACTATCATTCCAAGACTTTGACAAACGCCAATCTGAAGTACAACACATATGACAAAGAATTTTGAGATCTAGCGAAGGCCTTGAAGCAATGGTGCCATTATGTTTTGGATAAGGAAAACAATTTTTGTACTAATAATCATCCCTTAATCTTTTGAATTCATAGTCTAAGAGTTAAGAACAATTCANATTGTTCACATTCAATTATTTTTTTAAATTTGTTCAAAATAATTATAAAAACAAAGAAATTATGAATAAAATTAAAGAATGGAAGGTTAAATGAAAAGGAGAGAACTAGCATAAATACCTGCCATTGGAACAATCCACCTCGGCTCCACCTAAAACTCAGCCTCGACCTCGAAAAGGTAAAACACAAATCGCACCTGCGGTTTTTCGCTCCTCCGTTTTTTCGCTCCTGCGTTATTTCACTGTCTCGATACTGTGAAAATGAGCTCGCGGCCACTGTTTTTTTTTTACGCTTTTGAATATCGCAAGTGCAATATATCGCACTTGCGATATAATNAATTAGGCGACAAATGTGTTGAGTTTCCCTCCAACTCAACCAATGCACATTTTGGATGTTCCTTGTCTTTCCTATGAAGCTTGGAACAACTATATGCTACTATTACTTTCTTTGGGTCAGTTTGGAAGGCCTTTCATCATCCCACCCAAATTAATTTGTATTTGGGAGGGTTGGATGTTTATGCATAATTAAATTTTCCTACCCAACACTCTAGGCTCCTTATTTTTGATTTGGGAAGCTCATGCCTCTTGATATGGTGGACATTTTGGCCCACTTAAGATGATTTGATAGGGAAAAATGTGGAAGATTTGTAAGATTCCAAGTATAATTCCTATGAATTTAATCTATATCTTCTTGCATATCTTGCACCGAAAAGTCATTAGTATAATATTCTTCAAAACATGATGGTTCAAAATCAACTTGTGAAAATAAAGCAACATTTACAGTCTCACCTATTGGATTTTCTTCGTGTGCCAAGCTTCTCTAATAAATTTCATTTAGGCTTCTTACCTTCCTTGTAGGACTTGTACATGAAATTGGAAAACTAGATGAGGGGCTACTTGGTGTATTTACAAAATTTGGAACTAAAACATTAATGGGTTTCTCATGATTAATATCATCAATAATATCACTATTCAAACCATCTTTTGACTTCTCAACATGGTGTTTTTTATGACCGTAAACTCCCCCTTCATAAAAAAATCACATCCCTAGACACAACGATGTTATTGGTGAGAGGATTATACAACCTATAAACCTTAATTTTCTCACTGTATCCACAAAAATGCATGGTTCACTTTTTGGATCCTACTTTTGTCTCTTTTTATCAACTACATGAACATAGGATAAAAATCCAAAAACTTTGAAATGATTAACATTAGGATTTTTGTCATACCATGATTCGTAATGAGTCATAATTTCAAGTGCAATTGTGGGACTTTGATTGAGAATGTATATTGTTGTAGCAAATTCACCTCCCCAAAAGGAATTGCTTAATTCCCTGGTCTGTAACATAGTTCTTTCCATTTCCATGATTGTACGTTTCTTCATTTTAACTATCACATTTTGTTGAGGTGTATAAGTAGTGGTGAGTTGTCTTTTAATGCCATTCATATCATAAAAATTCTAAACACCTCTTGAGAAAAACTCTCATCCATGGTTAGCACTTATGCACTTTATTTTGTAAGCACTTTCATTTTCCACAAGGGCTTTAAATCTCTTGAATGTATCAAATGTTGAACACCCTTACTCTTAAGAAAAAATCCCAACACATTTGTGAGTAATCATCAATAAAACTAATAAAATACAATGAATTATCCAAACTCTTTGTCTGGATTGGACCAAAATTATATGAGTGAACTAGATGAAGTGGATATTGGGCCCTCCATTCCTTTCCTCTAAGAAAATTCTCTCTTCCATTTTTTCCTTTAGCACATCCTTCACAAACCTCGTTGTTCTCTTCAACCTTAAGAAAACCATAAACTAATTCTTTTAATGTTAGAAGCTTCAAACTATGAAAATTCAAATGGCCATACCTGAGATGCCACAACCAACTTATGTCTTTATATTCCATATTAGCAAGGTTGATACTATTTTCTCTAAAATTCAATGGGAACATTCGATTCTTTGACATAGGCACAACTATAAACACCGTATTTCCTTGACTCTTATCATAAATTGTTCATTATCTATCATCAAACTCTACCTTGTAATTATTTTGACATAGTATCCCAAACCCCAATAATTTATGCTTTAATTGTGGAGTGTAATAAACATATTTAACACTTTTCATACCTTATTTAGTATAGAGTTCCATAGCTCCTTTTACAGAAACCTAAAAGGTTTTTTCATCACCAATATTGATTTTAGATTTGAAACTTTCACCCATTGTACAAAACAACTTGCGTTTTCTAAATGTTGCATATCGCACTTGCGATATATCGCATATGCGTTTTGTAATGTTACATATCGCATATGCGATATTCATTTCCACGAACCTTAGCCTTGTGTTTGGGCTCAGCTTATTCCGAACGTACCATAAATAACGCATATGCGTTCTTGATTTGCACTTCAAAAGTGTGTTTCTGATTTCATAAGTGGAACCAACTTCGTGCGAGCGCCCCTAATAGTGAATCGTCCTCGGAGATTAAACCAAGTCACATAGGGAAAGATAGAGATACATAAGTGACAGTAGTGACAGTGATCGAAAACCTAGGAAAAAGAAATATAAACGCTACGATGAGATTTCTGGAGAGGTCAAGAAAATAAAACCTCCCATGTTCAATGGAGAAGCAGAGAAAGAAGAGGAAGCAGAAGCTTGGCTGTCGGGCATGAAGAAATACTTCCAAATATACAATTACTCTAACAGATTAAAGGCCAGAATGGTTAAGATCCAGGAGGATATTGGTGCACCCTCCTATTCCACTTGGACCCCCACCATTGTTTCTTTCAATTTTCTAGTTTACTTAATTGTAGCATAATTTACTATTTTTAGGAGTTTTCGAGTTCTAAACTTCCAGAGCCATTTTGAGGCCCTAAACAACGTTTTTTCAGCATCGAATGGTTGAGAAAATATGAGTCCATTTTGGACTTGATATTTGATTCTTATGGATGTAATCCTTGAATAGATCTTTCTAACGATGTATCATGCGCGTCAAACGGAGGTAGTATGCCAAAGTTATGACCCTGGGAAATTGATGTACCAAGTTACCCAACAGGGCCAACATTCTGGTGTTTCACCTCCTGGGGTTAGTTTTTTGGATGTGTAGGGTTTCCATTGTTTCTCAATAATATATAGGCCTTCGAGCCTCATTGTAACATAGAGTTCAAAGGCATGTAGCCGCCACATCTCTTCTCAGAAATAAGCTACCGACACTCTAGCTAGTTTATTTCCATTCTGTATGTAAACAAGTTTCAGTTATTTGATTAATGAAATGAAGTGTTATTTTCGCTCCATCTTTGTTTCTATGGTTATTTTTGTATTTTGTTGTGTTCCTACATAAATCTGGATCAGGTTATTTACAACTTGAACGGGAAAGCCGACATATGGTGGAAAGATATTAAGAGGGTCAAGAATCTGAAGGAGAAGTACTTGACTTGGAGGATTTTTAAGTACTTCAAGAGAAGGTTTCTCTCCGAACAATATTGTAAAGACGGAGCCAAGGAATTTTATGACTTAAAACTCGGTTCCATGTCTATGAAGGAATTGAGTAACAAATTCTTAAGTGTACTGAGGTACGTAGCATACATAATAGATTAAAAGCCAAAGATTCAACGATTTCTAAGTTGTTTACCTGCTAGTTTCAATGATAGGATTGAGTTTGACAATCCAAAAACCTTGGAGGAAGCTATGAGGAAGACAGAATTTTGTTATGAATAAGGAAAGAAAAGAGAAAGGCTACCATATTGGAAGACTAAAAAGACTAATCAATTTGATCAAAGGAGAAGGGGATTCAAATCCAACAAGAGTTTTGGGATTAATACCCAGAACTTCTCCAAAAACAACTACCATAAAACTGATTTTAAAAACAAGATACCCCAGAATACTGCAGCATCAAAGGGCAGGGATTTATCAAACAATTTTATTAGAAGTATTGAACAACGAGAACTTGTAAAATGTTGGGAATGTCAAGTACCGCACTATTCTAAGTATTGTTCGAATCGAAAGGGAGATACCAGTAACATACACACTGTACAAGAGGAAGAAACAGTTGGAGATGTGGCCAACGAGATGCACCGAATCAATGCAGCCCTGAAAAAATGAGAGGCAGATCACCAAACCTCTATGGTCGAAGTAGAAGGTATGATTCAAAATTTCTTTGTTTCCATTTTAGTTGACCCAAGAGCTATTATTAGTTATATCTCTCTTACCATAGTGGAAAAGTGTAAATTACCTTTAAATAAATTTGATAAATCATGGCTAGTTCAATTAGCCACCAAAACTAAACGAAAGGTAGTAAACTATGTTAAAAATTGTAATTTGATGATGGATCAGTTTGAAACTCGGGTAAAATTAAATGTATTACCTTTAGGATCTTACTATATTTTCATAGGAATGGATTGGCTCTAGAAACATCAAGTAATTCTAAATTGCTTTCAAAAGAGTTTTACTTGTTTAAGGAAGGAGAAAAAACTATGGTTGTAAGAATTCCCAAAAAAGTATCTGTTCGACAAATTTCAACCTTACAAATGAAAAAGGTTGTAAGGAAAGGCTATATTTAAGTTTTTGATGTGCATGTTATAAATAATGAACAAGTTAATAATGAAAACAAACCACGATTCAACGATATCAGGATCGTGCAAAATTTCAAGGATGTATTCTCGAAAGAAATTCTAAGATTGCCTCATAAACAAGATATGGACTTTACAATTAAATTAGTACCAGGAGCAGTACCTAATTCGAAGACTCCCTACCGAATGAACATCTTGGAGATGAATGAACTTAAATTACAATTGCAAGAGTTCATAGATAAACATTACATAACAGCCAGTGTATTAAGAATGCATAGGATAGTGTAGTAAAAAAGAAACTCTATACAAACTTCTAAAGTTCATTTCCTTATCACTCCGTTTAAATGTAGTTGATTAACAAATCCAATTGTTAAAACTATACAGGATTCTAGTATTTTTCTTTCGCAAAGTTTTCATACGCAGAAGGTTATTTAGAATTTTCCCCGGACGGCTCTCAAGTTCTTTTCTTTCACCCTTAGTAGAGACCTTATGGCCCGTAAATACACAGTAATACAATGACTATAAAACTAATGCAAGATACCAGTTTTTCCTAGAATTTACATCTTAGCTCAAACGCTTTAATAACATTTAAAAAAAAGCTTTCATACAGTCGCTAATAGCCTGGCGTTTTCTTTGGCTAATAGTCCATTATTATTTCAGTATTCAAAATACACAGGTTATATTACTATAGAGATATTTGAGAGCAGCTAAACAAACAGTATTCAGTCGCCTCATAAATGTATTCTTCAGAACCTTAAAGAAACTTATAATAAACTGAGTTCAGAATAGATGGGAATTACAACTTCCAAGTCGAAGTCTAAAACTTTAACATTTTAGGTTTTTAAATCGATCCTAGTCATAAACTTAAAACCCTACGAGCTCTCTCAAATATAACAAAGAGAATAAGTCTTAAAAACAACATGGCAGGACTCCACGGGTATTACCAATACCTGAACTGAAAATATTCTTAAACATATCGCATAAAAACTTCCAGAAGACAACCAAGCAAACGAGTTCATCACATTTAACATGCCACAATACTAGAATGAATTTTCCAGAGCCAAACAAGGAAATGACTCGGGTCTTACCAGTCCTTAGAGAAATGCGCAGTCACCCTCCTCCACGCATTCTTGTGGAAGACACCCTGCAAGTTATTTTTTTCACTACGGTGGGTTAAAATTTAAACAAGAAAATTCTTAGCAATAAGAGTTATAATATTAATTTTTTAAGAGCTAAATCTTACCTGATTTTAGTGTCTAAAAATTTAGACAAAAATGCCAAAGCTATCGACAGAGAGAATTTAGCAAAATTGTGCCAAAGACTTCTTACATTTGTGATCATCTTCGAAGGTATGAGGGCCGAGGTGCTCTGCCATCACTGTGGCTTACTGAAGTAATTTGTTGTAGACAGGAGATCACCAACCGAGAACGAAAGTTGTTTAACACAAACAAAAATTTACAGACCCCTTCCAAGAAAATTGGCGGGCGGGATCTTGAACGAGCATTAAAAACCTTTCAAGGTTTTGTCCCTTTCTCGTGGTTTCCAGCTAGTTTTGAGTTTTGTCACATGGGTTCCATAAAAGTGGAATTTATATTTCGTACCTCTACAAGTTATCACCCTTTATGGCTTTAGTCACATTGTCGTTAAAAAAAACTAAGTTTATTATTTATTCCGTTTACGAAGGTCTAGTATCCCACCTTGGGTTTTCAACCTTGGTTTAAGCTTCTTCTTGACATGTTTTTCTTGGTAAGAGTAAGATTACCTTCAAATCCTTTTTCGTTGAAAAGAACTTTACTTTGCTTGATGCCATGTAGTAGGAGAGGCTCTCTTTAACTAAACCTTGGGTGGTTTTGAGTATCTTTTTTAAGAGAATAACAAGTTTCATGAGTTAGTCAAGGCGACTAAGTAAGACCCTTGAGAGGTTCCTGGGGCGGCTCAATTAGAGACTTTCTTTTGATTATAACCAAAAACAGCCTTACAACTTTAAATTGAACAAAGACGTTTTACCTAAAGTTACCAAACATTGCCATTTGAGTAAAGTATAAGTAATGGAAACCATCTTTAACTAAATGACCTATCGACGGTAATGCTTAAACAAAGAAAGTATGAAGAATAACGTTGTTCTAAATCTGGTCACGTAAAATGTTAGTATTGCTTACAATAAAAGAAAATATAATATTTTTGTTTTATATTTAGGGTATGTTACAATAAATAAATAAATACAAATCACATTAAAAACAAGTCACAATTTTAAATGATCAAGATTAAAACAAATCACATGAAACTTTAAAACAAATCAAATGAAACTATAAAAGTAATGGAAAATGTTAAAAAAATTACTAAATAATAAAGTAACCAAATAAGATGATTAAAAAAAATAACAATATTGTTCTTTAAAATGAAAACTAAAGATAGATTTGTCTTAGATTTCAAAGATGGCTTGCCACTTAGACCGTCAAACTTTCCTCTACTCAACCATTACTCAACAATTCATGGCAATAAATGAAAGTTTGATAAAAACAAGTGAAATAATTGAATTTTAATACAATTTTTTTTGGGGGTCAAAAATGATGAAACCCAACAAAATAGTTTAATACATTCTTACTATTTTGTCTTACTTAAATGTTAAGTTTTATTAAATATTGTTGATGCAATCATTATTTGCATGGAGCACGTGGCATGTTGTTGGCATCGGCTATGTTTTAGTTTATGTTTGGTTTCTTATCATGTTTCATTCGGCATTATTATTGCAGTTAATTTTTTTAAGTGGTGGGTGACATGTTGGTGGTGTAGTCTCTTCTCGTTTTATTGTTGGAATTTCCTATATATATAAAGTGATCTATTAATGGTATAGTCTCCCGTGTAGTATGACATAGTTTCCATAATTACGAATAATTTTTTCACTATAATATTTAGCAATGATAATGAAGGTTTCATTGTTAGTTGTCATGAATTCTTTAAAAAAATTGTTATGTGAAGACTCAATGAAAAATAATCTTTAAAAACCACGCTGATCTTTTAAATCTATAATCTTCTAAAATTTCAATGCAAATTTAATTAAAGATATAGTATATTTCCAAAAGATTTTGCATAATGTAAAACGGGTTTACAACCTGAATGTTGGATATGATTGTAACATCCCCCTCACCTTACCCAACCATCGGGAGTGGGCATTACATGGATTCAAGGTCTCCAATTTCACCCTAAACCCCAGATTATGAATTCATACAAATAAAATACATGTGTAGAAAAGGAGTAAACATACACAATGAAAAAGTAATCGATCCACCCACAATGAACATTCATAGGAAAGCATAAACATTACAAGCATCATTTAAAATCATTTCACATATACACAAGAATACTTATCTTTAAGCAACGCAGATCCAAGCAACTGGTTATGTAAGACTGATTTTCCACCCAACCATGGGCACTCTACTCACATATATTCTAATTTCTTTCAGCTTCATAGGCCACCCCCAAGATGGGCTATAAAGCCACCAGGGAAAAGGAAACACATATAGGATTCTCTATCGGATCCCACAACCGGATATGCTCTCTATGCTTAGCCAAAATCTCAAACAGAGCTCTACAAGGATCTCACTCAGCTCTCACAGAATTGGATTCCACAATACCTACCCCACACAACACCCTTCTTAGATCAAGAATCCCCTTCACCGATCCACGGTTCTCTTACATGATCCATCTTATCGAGTGCTCCTTATGTGTGCACAGAAGAAGAGCATCCTTCTATAGCTACTAGAGAACCTCCTATAGCCTCAATTCATGGCTTCTAAAGCATCTACAAGAAACAAAAAATAATGGTAAAGGAACCCTAACTTTCCCATCCTCTCAGCTCACCTACAACCATTGATTTTCCATTCCAAATTTGCATCTCTATCCCCAAATTTGAATTTCATGGGTTATACAAGTCATGACCAACAATACAAATCTTTGAGTAGTGTAGATCTGCATGAGACTGTGTGAGAATGATAGTTGACTCCAAGAGGTATGAGAAAATGGTGACAAGACAACTGACATAAATTCTGACAGTAGAAGAAAGGACACCTGGCAATTGCATACTGAATTTTGGTAAATGATAGAATTGTCATAAAAGTGTAGTCAGTCCCATGCTTCAATAACTACACAAGTTGACTTTTCCCATCAACCCCACGCATGCATTAAGTGATTGGAAAAACGGTCAAAAAAGGAGATAATTGGTTTATTCAAGGCACATGAAATTTTTTTGGATGGGTTCTAAAGTTGACACTTGGTAGCAAGGATTTGGTCTCACATGGCCCCCTTTCCTCTTACCATCTAGTGGAATCATATCCCATTTGGTGCTCTTTACACATCCATTATTGGAACATTTTATTATTTATGCACATAATATTTACATACATTTCAATTTGGTGTGACAAGTCAAATAGAAGGTCCAAATAAAATATTTACATCATGCATATCTAGCCATTCACTAGTCGAACCTTAACCTTGAGCTCTACACTAGGAATCCATACTAATATATTCATATCATTTCCATAATTTTTTTCAGATACATTCGAAATGAAAACTAAAAATGTTACAATTATCATATATATTATGTATTAAAACTAATCAATTTTTACTAAAGAAAATATTTATTATGTATTTTTTTTAGAAAAGAATGGGTAGATTTGTATTAATCACTATCTGGTTCAACCATAATATGTAGTGTACAAACTTAAAGAGGGTTGATGACCTCTAATAGTGTTGTCAGCCTTCTTATGAATTATGAATATCTTGGGAGATAAATCCCACTTGATTCTAGAGATTTTCCAAGAACAAGCCAGAAATTGCTTACAAGAGTAAACTCTCATGAACTGTGAGCAGAGAAGAGTGCAGAAGCAAAACATTAACTAGAAGGGGAGGTCTTTATAAAAGGGTCTAACCACTTCTGAGATCCTAGAAAAATGTTTGAGGCCGCTTCCTTTTCCCTACGTTCTTTGTTGGTCTTTCTCCCTCTGGTGAGGGGAGGAGAAGGGATTGAGAAGTCTTCAGGATTGGAGCTTCCCTCTGACCTAAAGGAAGGGACTAAGGAAGCCAGTCCTGCTTGGGCTGAAGTCTCATGATTTAACATCTGAGCATCTCTCTTGGAGCCTGAAGGAACAAGGCTTGGAGAATCTTCTTTCATGAATGGGGCAACGACTATTGTTACCGAGGGGCCAGAAAGACCTAGAGGGGTCTCACCTTGTCCCAGATCTTCCGCTGTTTCAGACTCTTGAGCTTCGACTTCTTGCAAAACTTCAAAGTTGTTTTTGTTTTCCAGCGGAGGAGAGAAAGTTGCTGGAGGAGGAGGAAGATCTTGAGGGGGATCCTTTTACTGTTGAGCCTCCTTTCACCGGGGAGGACAGAGCTGATTAGTAAACGCCTGAAACTCTGCTTCTTTAGGTGCAAGGGGAATTGTTGATTTCTGATATTTGGGAAGCTTGGAGCATATTTTGGCAAAGTGACCATAAACATGGAAGAAGTTGCATTTGAATGGAATCTGCTTGTAATCCAATTCTTGGATGTGGCTCCATCCCCCTAATGTAATATTTAGGGCCTCCGGGAGCCCTTTTTCAAGATTTACCTCTACACAAATGCGGGAACATATAAACTGATCCCCTTTTGGATCTGCATTGTCCAGGTAGTGCCCTAGCTTATTATTGATGTCCTCAAGAGAGATCTTCCCCCAAAGGTGAAGTGGAAGGTGAGGCAGCCTTACCTAGACTGGTGTGGTTGTGATATCTGCTTCAAGGTTAAAACCCAGAGTCCAAGGGGCGAAAAAAAACCCTCTCAAGCCCATGAATAAAGCACCCGATCGGAAAACAAGGTCACGTTCTTCTTTATTCATAAACAGAAAAACAAAATAACCCCTACCAGCTGCGAAGAGAGATACATGTCCTTGCAAAATAGGGGTTCATTTTTCAGCAATCCAAAGCTCTACCTCCTTAGGGCTGGGCCACAACCCTGTAAACTTGTCAATGAGGGTTTTCTCTGAAAGAATAAGCTCTTTTTGGCATGGATCCAAAGGAGAGAGTTCTAAAGAGAGGATCTCATCAATCTTCTTCACAAACTTGGAGGGATGCAGAGAGGCAGCATGAGGAGCGACTGCTTGAACTAGGGCCTTAAAGGCCTGAAGCTAGGATTTGATATCCATAACCAGAGAACCCACGGACAAAACCACCAAACGCGGATCCGAAAGCCACTATGCAGAAGCAAGGCAACAGCCTAATCCACATAGTTACTTCGAGCAAAGACTGAGCAGGAAGAACCTTCAAGCGAACAACGGCTAGGGAAACCCTATCCACGCTTGAGAGCGGATCATCGGTTCCATTCAGCTGTAAATATTTATTATGTATTATTATTGTGTGTTAATCAATTTTGAAAAGAAATAAAAACAGTATTAAAATCATCATTAAAGATTTGGATCTTCGTGTGAAGAAAACACTTTAACATAAGTGTATATAAATATTAAACTAAAGAAAGTATTTATAGACGAAATACCTATTACCATCAATCAATTACTTTCCAACTAAAAGGAATGTACATGTATTTCAAATATGTGAGCAAGTTTATCAATAAATTAATTGGGAATGTTTGTTGATATTAGTGTTTCTATTTGTTTTAGGCTAATCTTATAATATATATATATATATATATATATATTTCCAAAGAAAAAAACCTTGTATTCATATAATAAACATGAACCGATGTCTGAGCTTACATCAAAAAGTACGACTCGTACGGTCTTGAGTCAAAACAGTCTTAGTCCTTTCGTCAAAAATAGCTTCTCTATGAAGCTTACATCTCACATTATCCTTGAATTTTGTCAAAATAGTTCCATAGTTTTTACAATTCATTAAAAAATATGTTGTCCCTCAAAAATTGTCAAAAATTTGCTTCTGATTTTTTAAATCGTTTCATATTGAGGGGTTTTTATGCCCTCCGTAACTTCTTCTATCTCCATCAATCCTGGTTGGTATGCTAAAGCATGTTTTGCGAGGAAATCGACTTCCTCATTTAATGCTTGATATATGTGTGCAAACGATATCCTTCTGAACATAGCTTTCAAATTCTGAATTTCAGCAAGAAGATGTTGTAGATGTGGAACTTGTATAGTGTTTCTTCCATTTTCCCAGTCCACCACAACTTTAGAATTTCCATAAATCTAAATGTCATGTATCTAGTTGCTTTGGGCCACTTTTAAAGTTTCCCATAAATATGAAATTTTAGCCCTGTTATTAGATGCTTGACCCATGGCATATTTTACAAGCATCTTTCTCTTTGATGAGAAGTAAATGACTGAACCAAATCCTCCCAAAGGAGGCTCTCCTTGACTGGCGCCATCGAAATAGGCCCATGGAATTTCGCTTTTTATTAATGGAGCTCTGATAATTCTTATTTTGGAGATGACAGTGTCAAGCTTGTGTTCCTGAATCTTGCTCATTAACAAGGAAATGGTAATGCCAGGAGGGGTCCATGTGTTGTTGAAAATAGATATATTCCTTGCTTACCAAATACTGTAAACAAAAAGAACTGAAAATGATTCATATAGACCTGCCCTTTCATCATGCCACCATGATTTGGTTCTTTCCTCTAGGGTACCATTTGCTCTTTCATGAGATCTGTCTCCAGATAGCTTTCCTACCACGCCCATCCATACGCTGCCTGGATATGGATGGAAGGCAAACAAATTTGAGTTCATTTCATCGCTTGATCTACACAATAAGCATAAACCCGGTCCCTCAAAGCCTCTTTTCTGTAACATTTCCCATGTCAATAGTTTATTTGAGAAATTTAACCACATTGTGATTATAATTTTTAAAGGGATCTATATTTGCGAAAGTATTTTCCACCACCACTATTTTTCTCCCCCTATATGCTCTTCGAATGATGCTTGGTAACCTAATGTGGCTGTGTATCTCCCTGTTTTAGGATTTTTTGCCCATACCATCATATCCGGTTAAGACCCCAGATGAATAAAATTTGTGACTAATAGATTGAGAAATATATTCCATTCTTTTGCAAGTTCTCTTGTTAATCCTAGATCCTGGGTATTTTTCCACCGTCTCCGCCCTCTTGAGACCGCAACACTACATGCATCCACTAATGAAAATGTTTGTAATGACCTGAGGTGTTGAATTAGTCCAAGGGTCTTCTCCCACTCGAACTTGCCTTCCATCACCAATATTCCATGCTATCCATTAGCTAACTAAGGGGTAATCCAATATCATCACCTTCCACCCTGTTGAGCCATTCTAGAAATTTTTGTCTAGATTTCTAAGCCAAACTGTGAGGCTGATTTTTGAGTAGTATTTGGATAGGATGAACCTGCTCCATAGCGTTTCTGGGTTTTGAATGAATCTCCACATGTTTTTAGCATCTAAAGCTTTGTTGAATAGCTATAAATGTTTTATGCCACAACCACCTAATTCCTTTGGCCTAGCTAAAGTCTTCCACTTTGCTAGTGTGATTCCTTATGATTGCTTGTTGGTTGTCCATAAAAAATAGAATCATATCTTTCTTATTTTTGTTAAAATTCCTTTAGGAATGTATGCTATTGAGGCCCAATAAACTTGAATGCTTTGTAGCACTACTTTTAGCAGGACTACTCTACCTCCCCTGGATGAAAACTGTTTTTCCCAAATGTTTATCCTACTTTCAATCTTTTTATAGAGCCAAACCCAGTCTTGAAAGGAATAATAATTTGGTTTTATAATAAAACCCGGATATTTGAAACCCTCCCCAAAAGGAGTGGTTTGGTAGTGTATTAACTCCCTTATCCTCTAGATCATGTCTTCAGGGAACTCATCAGTGGATGAGATTGGATTTATCCACGTTTACCACCATCCCTGTGGCTCTTCTATACTTGTCTATCAGAGCTAAGAAGGCCTCAAGGTTCCTAATAGATCCTTATCCAAACAAGAGTACATCATCTATGAAGAGAGCATGTTTTACTTCCTCTGTATCAGAGACTTTGATTCCTTTTATTGCACCTTCTGATTTCTCTTTGTGTATAATCCTACTCAAGGCCTCTGCTAGCAGAAAAAAGATGAAGGGAGAGAGTGGACATCCTTGTCTTAATCCTCTTGTAGGTCTGAAAAAAATGGATGGAGATCCATTGATTATAACTGTGAATGAGGTGGACTGCATACATCCCATTCTCCATTCCACCACTTCTAATTCTACTCCAATTTTTATCAGTAACAATCTTACAAAGGTCCAACCAACCATGTCATAGGCCTTTGATAAAGCTAGCTTCAGGGCAAAGGCTCTTTGTTTTTCCTTTTTGATGGTATGGAATGTCTCCTATGCCAGAGACATAACATCATGAATCTTCTTGTTATTTAAAATCCAAATTGTTCTTCAGTTATTATCTCACTCAGCACTGGTTTGATTCTTAGTGCTAGAACCTTAGCAATGAATTTATAAATCATTTTGCAGCAGGATATGGGCCTTAATTCATCAAAGGATTGGGGCTTCTGTTTTTTTGGTATCATAGTCAAAAAGTGGAGTTTAAGCTCCCCAAAACCTTCCCTAATTCCTGTGATTCTCTCACCACCTCTAGTATATCCTTTTTTATCAGGTCATAAAACCCTATGTGGAAATCCATAGTAAAACCATTAGGCCCCGGATTTTTTCCTTTTTGAAAAGAATGTAGCGTATACCTCTTTTCTTCCTCTGACATTCTCTTGATGAGATCTCCATTCATTTCTTCAGACACCATTCTTGGAAAGTACCCGAAGATAATTGTGAAAAAATTTGGATTTTTTATCCCCTGCTTCAAGCCATAAGCCTCTACTTTTGAGTTGTAGCATTTTTAATTCAATGTCCAGAATTTTTTCTTTCTTTTTCTTCAAGGACTTCATCAATTCAATTTATTACACACTAAAAACCCCACTCTTGATCCCTTGATACAAGGCCTCTATTTTCTCTTTTGTTTCCTTCAAATATTTTTGAAGGGAGGCCTTGTTTGATTTACCCCATTCTTTTGAGATTTTTTTGCCCTAGCTAAGTTATCTGCAAACTGTTGCATCGCACTGTAGTTTGGACTTCTTTTTACAGGTTGTCGGGCATTTATAATTCAATCTATGTACTGCTCATATTCCAATCATTGAGGATTAAATTTGAAAGGGGCTGGTGGTTTCTTCTCAGGAGGTATTATTAATAAAGAAACAGGTCTGTGGTTAGAACTTCCTCCCGTATCAACTAAAGATTTTATAATTAGGTTCTCATTTAATAGGTTATATTTGATTAGAAATCGACCTAACATTTTAGAGATGGCCTGAGAGCCTCCTCTCTTGTTTCACCAAGTCAGTTCTAGCTTTAGGGGAGCCACATCCACCAAATGCTCTTTTCCAAATAAATTCAGAAAAAAGAAGCTAGAGGGTCTTGCCTAGCATTTTCTCCCCATATTTCACCAAATGCAAGAGTTAGATTCAGATATCCCCCTAAAATAACATTTGGTTGGTTCATTTCTCCTTTCAGGTTGAAATTTTCCCAAAAGACCTTTCTATCGTAGAAGGGTCCATATACGTTTAGAAGTGTGTAAATTATCCCTATCTCCTGGTCATTAAGCTTTCTTTCAATGATTGAGTCTAGTTTTCTTGAATCAATTTTGTTCAAAGATGGGCTCCAGGCCGTTATTAGACCTCCCGAATGTCCTTCTGGATCAAGGCTTTCCACTTCCTAGTTTTTGAGAATTTCTTTGATTATGGATTTAGCTTTGGACTCCTCTAACATTGTTTCCTGGATCATTATGACTGAGGGTTTATGGTTGTTAATCAATCGTTCTATGGCAGTTTTTTTAGAGCCCCCCCCCCCATCCCTCTTGATTTGTAATATAAAATCAGCATCAAGAGCCCCCTTCTGGGGCCAAAACTCTAAGAGACCTTATGAGAGTAGACTGTTTTCCTTGTTTGACATCTAAAGTAGCTTGTACTTGTTCCATGGATAATAAGGTTTTTCTTCCCAATCTGTGTTTCTGAGAATAATTGAGGGCCAAACCACCTATAGAGACCCCTTTGTCTGAGACTTCTAAAGGAGAGCTTCGGGGGCGTAGTTCATAAGTTCTCTTAACCTCAACCTTTTTTGGTTTTGAAAGTACAGACTGTTCTTTTGCGGATGGATAAATTAAAGAGGAATCCTGCAAAAGGAAAGAAAAAAGAGTACATTTTTCCTGGTGCGACGGTCCCACTTCTCGAGCCTCAATGTCTGTTGAAAGGCTGAGTTGACTTTTCTTTTCCCGATCACCTTCGACAGCATCGATTTCTTCCTATTGTGCTGTCTCTGTCACATTTATTTTCCCATCACCTTTGACAGCATCAATTTTTTCCGTTTTCACCGGCTCTATCACATTATTTTCATTTCCACCATGCATGTCTTCTAACAGGTCCTTCTCAATGACTGGAATCTTTTTTCCCTTGTCTATCGGGCCTTGAAATGCTTCTTGCCCATCCTGAACTCTATCCTCTTCCTTGAAACTATGAGGCTCTTTATCTCTAATTACTTGTTTATCCTTTTTTCTGCAAATCTTCTTATATATAGGCTTCGTGGAACCTTTCTAGCAATCCCTCTACATGTGTCCCACCTCCCTACAATTGAAACACCTGAAAGGGATATTCCAACAGTCCATTCTTTTCCACCATGTGCTTCCATGCATCACTATTTTAAGTTCTTGATATAGACCATTCCTTAAGTATAATTCAACCAAAATTCTAGCACATCTTCTATCCAATTTTTCCTCCCAATTATCTTCCATTGCTATGAACTTCCCCAGCGTGTTTCCAATGGCTTCGAATATCTTTGGCTGCCAAAACACCAGAGGTAGGCCTGGAAGGATGACCCAAACCTTCTGCACATTGTGAGGTTCTTTATATGCGTTGAAATCTATTATCCATTTCCTGAGTATCAATCCAGACGGACCCCATTTCCAATTATGGTTTAAGAGCTTGCAGTTGTCTTCCATGCTTCGAATCTTGATTAGAAACCAACCCTGTGGAAGCATATAGAATGTTTGTTCATATCCCAACAGTCATCCCCAATTCGTAGAAATCCAATGCTGCAATGAGGTTCTTGTGACTGTCTTTCCACAGAACTGGCCTACCAACGCTAGCGATAAGAATTCAGGAATTTGATCCAATGAGATATCCTTACCCATGATTAGCTCTGGGTTTTCTTTACGTGCCTTCATCCCACGATGAATTTTGATGCATGTGTTCGTCACCTTCGTACTTATCTGCGCTTGTCTTCCGTCATCCAAATTATGGTTTTGCGTGGTTCTAGGTGGCGGATTTATTTAATTTAAGTCTTCCTCCCGCACCTTCTCTGTCGAGCGTGTTGATTGCACTTCTTCCTGGGAGCAGAAGATCGGGCTGTCCTCCCCGTCTACACATAATCCACCACATCAAAATACATGGTTGAAACTTCTTTTCCCTAACCTTCTTATGGTTGCTACTCATCCTCCGTCTTTTCAAAAAATTAAGAATTAAAACTGCTCCTCGCTTTTTTGTGAGATTCACATTCGGTCCTGCTCTCATCGCAGAGCTCCATCGTGAGCTTCCCTCCAATATATATATAATTTAATAATTTATTTATATTTATTTATTAATTATATTATAGTTTTTTCTATTTATTTATGTTATTTTTACAACCTTTATATATACAGATGAGAATCACAACGATAACAGTTTTAAGACTAAAATTTATTCACAACATTATTTTAAAACATATCAATATATCTCAAAGCTTTAATCCATTAGAAATGTTTATATATTTGAAATATTTGTTAAGTAATTGTAATACATGTTAAAATGATGGAAAGTGAATGCATTCACTAGGGTTGGAATTCACTCAAAACTGATGGTCTCGAAAATTTTACTAAACATTCTATATATTTGAAATATTTGTTAAGTAATTTTAATACATGTTAAAATGATGGAAAGTGAATGCATTCACTAGGGTTGGAATTCACTCAAAATTGATGGTATTGAAAATTTTACCAAACATTCTATACATTTTAGTTAGGATATGTGACAATTTTTCATCAAAATTTATTCATATTTTTCCCGAAGGAAGCTATTATAAATGTATCTAGCATATACAAACATATATTATTTTATGGAGAGTATCAAGGTGTTGTACAACTAGTAGGAAAGAGATATTGTCATTTAACATAACCTAATGTAACGTTATGTTACGTTACAAAAAGTAACAAGTAATTAAAAAAACTTTGTTTGATTATAAAATAATAAAAAATAGAACCAAATGAAATGTAATTAAAAAGTTTGTGTTAAATCCAAATTTACCAAGCACAAAAGGGATCAAAATTCTTTAGATGTAAAACTTTTGAAACATGTAAAAAAATTAAGATTAGAAAATTTACACCTCAAAAAATTGGATTTCTCTCGGTTCTTAGTAGATTCGTGTTTAAGATAAATCCATATTGATCACTAGACCATTTTTATCACTCCAATAAATATATGTTAATAATGAGAAATAATATTTTAATATAAATTTATAGTTATGCCAAGTTTTGAAATCCATGAAATCCATCATAGAACCGCTGTATGAACCTAAGAAACTATAATTTTTAGATAAAAATAAAACAATATAATTATTTTGATATATTTTGATAAAATAAATTTGTTAAAAATTATAAAATTTATATATATTAGTAATAAAATTTATATTTAATATTTAAAAAAAATATTAATATTTTAAAATTTAAAATTAATTTAAAACAATTTTTTTAACTAATAATATAATTGTGCCAACCAATATTTTTACACATTTATATCTAAACAATATATTTATATCTAAAAAATAATTTATAGTTATTATTTTTAAATAAATTATTATTTAATTATGATTTTTTTATTAAAAATCATTAATAACAAATTTTTTATATTAAAAAACATTTTATTTGTATAAAGCTTATTTATATCACATTATTAACATTTAAAAATATTTTTATATAAATTTCCTACACTCTGTGTTAAAAAATTATAAAAATAAAAATAAACATTTGTAATAGGTCTGATATTCGATAAAAAACATTTATAATTACAAATAATATTAGTATCAAATGTGTTAAAAATATAAAAGGAAAACACATGTAATATCTCTTAAATTTTATGAAAATACATTTGCACTACAAACATTTACACTACAAATTGTAATCAGTAATAACATAAGTATCTTAAAATAATAGGTATTGGTTATGTGGCTTCATAATGACTGACTTGTATTGGTTATGTGGCTTCATAATGACTGACTTGTATTGGTATGTGGCTTCATAATGGTGTAATACTCATGCTATGTCAATAAAATGATAGGTATCAGATTTTATGATGGAGTTGTTTTAGGTAAAGAATTCAACGTAAAGCTGCAAGGCTACTATAACAGTGGTCACTTCCGCATTTCGTGTTCCTCTTTTCATCGTTTGTAATGCAGAAATACGAACTTTGATATTTTTTTCTCGCGAAATTTTCTTTTCCGCTTTATGCTTTCCGAGATAGGAAAGCTGAAAATTTTGTTTATGTAAATAGAACTTGGGTAGTGCTTCTGCATTCTTCTTTCCATAGTAAGGAATGGGGGAAATGTATTCTCGATTTCTGACTTTCGTCAATGCGAATTCCATATTTTGAATTTATCTTGCCTATTTCTACTTTCCCCTTTGGAGAACGCAAAAATCAGAATTTAACATTTTCGAATATAACTTTCCCTGCTCTCTGACTTCCGCTTTCCACCGTGCGCAATGCGAAAACCAGAAAAGTCTGTCGCACTTATTTTTTCGGAATGCAGAAATCGAACCGTCTATGTTTTTGTTTTCAAAGTTTTTTACTTCCTCTTTCCAAATTACGGAACGCCACTCTAACAGGGGTCACTTCTACCTTCCGCGTTCTGCATTCTGATGTCTGGAATGCGAAAATAGGAACTTTTAAATTTTTCTTTTTCCACTTTCATCTTTCTGAGGTAAGAAAGGCGAAAAAGTTGTTTATGTAAATAGAACTTGGGTCATGTTTCGGAATTCTTCTTTCCATAGTGCAAAGCGTAATCAATTCTACACCGAAACTTGGTTAGCGTTTCCACATTCTGTTTTCTGCAATGTGGAAAGGGGGAAATGTATTCCCGATTTTCGACTTCCGACTTTCGTTAACACAAATTCCATATTTTTAATTTATCTTTCCGATTTCCGCTTTCCACTTTGGAGAATGCAGAAATCATAATTTACATTTTCGAATATAACTTTCCATGCTTTTTCGACTTCGCTTTCCTTCGTGCGGAATACGGAAACTAGAAAAAAAAACTGTCGCACTTATTTTTCTGCAATGCGGAAATCAGACCTTTCATGTTTTTCTTTTCAGAGTTTTTTACTTCCACTTTCCGAATTACAAATTTTGGAATCCTAAATTTGGATAGGTTTTTAGTTTAAATACATTTCTTTCCAACTTCCTCTTTCCGCACAGCGGAAAGCAAAAGCCAGAAATGCCAAATCCAAGTTTTAGCATTAATATTAATAACAGATAATGAATAATAGTCCATATTTAATATTTATAATAGATAATGAATAACAATAACCAGAATCATGAAATATGTTCATGCGACAAAATTTTGTTGTCATATATGCATTTTAGTTAGATCACATGAATATGTTACATTGCAATTTTTCTTTTTTGTTCATGCCCTATTTCATTTCACAAGAAAATATAACCATCATGCTATGGAGACTATGCTAACTAAAGATTCTATTTCAATCTTTCTACATGGTGCTGTCAACCTTTTCCCGTTGGCATAGGTCTCCTCATTAATCCAAGTGAACTCACTCAACTCATCATCTATTCGGTTCCAAATTTCTATCTCAGACGGGCTTCACAAGCATGATCTATTGCTTCTAACTATATATAGTAGTCTTGTAGAAACTGGACAACTGAAAGAAGGATCTATAATCAAAGTTACCAAATGTACATGCAACATTGTAGATAGTGTAACATATGTTTAATTTCCTTGTTGTCTTTCTCCACTTAATCAATTTCACACTGTTCATGCATCCAAGGTTTTTCTATCCCATTGAACTCTAACATACTTATTCTCACAGGACTATC
>LPNX010235350.1:0-103583 GCA_001517045.1 Pseudotsuga menziesii | reverse complement strand
TCAACCATTTTTGAAACGGGGGTAAAAATAGCTACTAAAATTAGGAGAGAGAAAAATGAGAACTGTGTCGAGTTCTCATTTCATAGTATAAGTGGTTTCTCATTGCTTGCACTCAAAGTTGTCACAGTGGATGCAACAATTATTGGAGATCATGCACCTTACCACTTACCTATACCTTCTCCCTCGCAAAGTTGTTCCTCTACTCCAGTGAATCCTAGCTCAGTAAATGAAAACCATGCCTTGGCTGCATCAACTATTCCATTCACATCACTCTCCTCTTCTAGCAAAGTTTGGAACATTCAAGGTTGAGTTATTTCCAAGACAAAGCTACATGAATATGGAAACCAACGAGGTTCTGGAAAAATCTTTGGATTTGACATTGTTAATGCTTCACACGATGAAATACATATATCTGCATTCAATGAATTGGCACTCTCTTTGTATGACCAAATACAAATAGGAATAGTGTACATAGTATCAAATGGCATAGTGAAAGCATCCAATCCAATTTTCAACCATTTGAAAATCCATAATGAGATTTTCCTAGGTTCCTCCTCAACCATCCAACCATGCTTAAATGAATACCCCTTAATACCTTTATATTTCTTTAAATTTAAAACTATTCAGGAGATACAAACTATACCTGTCAATTTCATGGTGGACCTTGTTGGCCTTGTCATTTCAGTTTCTCCTACATCTACAATATCAAAACGAGAAGGGGTTGAGACTGTTAGGTGCACTATTGGACTCTGTGACATGTCAGGCTATAGTATTGACATAACACTTTGGGGATAGCATTGCCAAATTGAAGGAGCCAAGATTTCCAACCTGCATGGTTTACCTACACCTCCAACTGTAGCAATCAAAGGCGGTCATGTTACCGATATAAATGGAAAAACTGTTGGAACTATTTCTAACACTATTGTTTTATAAACCCAAAAATTGAAGACACTTCAATTCTCCAAAAATGGTTTCATGACAATGGATTTCCTTCAGCATCACCATCTTTGAGCCGAAAATTCAATACCTCTCATTCTGGTTCTCATAAAATCATTACCATCAATGACCTACAAACTCTTCAATCATCTGAAAAACCCTTTTGGTACTCTCTTGCAGCAACCATCACAAATGTTAACATGGATGACATTTTTTTTTTTGTATGTCCTCTTTTTGTTGACGGAATATAATGCATTCAAAAGATTGCCCACAAAGTTGGAGACATTTGGCATTGTGCTAAATGTGATGGAGAGTTTCTTGAATGTGACTACCAATATATACTAAAGGTTGACTTGGAAGATGTCACTCGATACCTTCATGGTGTGATAACTTTTTGATGATGATACAAACCAACTCATGGGAATTTCAGCAAAAGATCCATGTCTTTTCTCAACTGAAAAAACATCAATTGTTGAAATAGTCCAAAGGATCTGCAACAAAAAATTACTTCTTACTCTTTCAATTAGAACAGAGACCTTCTGCAGAGTTGCACGCCTAAAAGTTGTAATTGTCATGGTTAAAAACACATAAACGAAATTTCAGATGGACACAAAAATATATATAAGTTTTTTCAACTTGATACTTGACCATTCTTCATTGTTTATAATGAATGCTTTCAATTCTCAATTTTAACTCCTTGTTTCATTGTTCAACATAACAGGGTATTTTTTTAACTCTCTTATAGCACCACTTTCTTTCAGTCTCATACTTCCAATGTAAAAGCTATCACTTACCATTTCTTACCTAAATTGTTGATAAAAACTATATGGTATTTTTTAAATACAATACTATTTTGCTATTCTATTTTTTTATAAAATAAACAACTGTTCTCTTGTTTCTGAGCACAACTTTTCATTACTTTGTACATAACAATAATTATAGTTACTTTTTTTTTCATATATACTTTCTCACACTACACTTTGTTCTTCTATATTGTTGTTTTCTTACAATTATCAAGCTAGCACTTGAAAAACAAAATTTACTCCAGTTATATTATTTTAAGCTACATTCTTACTTCCCCATACGCAATGAATTAAAATTTGTTTTTTATCTTCTGCTTTATATCCATATAGTTTGCAATTAATACATATAGAAAATATGTCGCTAGAAACAATCAAACCTTCTAGGTGTTTAACAAGTTTACAATTTTCTTGTAGGCATTATGCCAAATCATGACAATGAACAAGCTAATGCACGAAGAAGAGTTTTATATGCACAAAACAAAGATAAAAACAACAAGAAACAACATCTTCTTTACAGGGTTTCTCGTCTACCTGTGGATATGTATTCTTCAATTTCTCTTGCCAAACCTATCGACACAGCTTCACTTCCATCTCCTCTGCCAAATCCATTGAACAACCACCTCAATGATGCACATCAACGATTTCGTAAAAAAATAGAACAACTAGCTGATATGCATGTCTACTTGATTTGCAAAGAATGTTACCTTGGTATTGTAACAAAAAACTTCCATGGTGCATATGCTTGTTCTCATTATATTCTAGAACGAAAAGGCTATCGCTTTTCATTGGAAAACAATATGGATCCGGGAAACCAACCAAGAGTCCTTGCAGTACTTACACAGGTTGAAGAAATTCTCATTAGTCGTGCTAACCCAATCTTGCAAGTGACACATGCTCATGGTGGTCAATATAAATACTATGGCCATACTATTTGCTTCCCCCGAGACATTTCCAGTATTGCCACATACCTACCGCATTTAGTATCAGAACTTGACATCCTTGTTGTTTGAAAAGGAAATTCTACAAACAATCCATATGAATTGGTCGTTAGTCGAACACATGTTCTTTCTTCCCTTCAATTCAAAATGGAAACCGACCCATACTACAAGGTTGTACAAGTCAACCCAATTGCATTAGCTTCTTTGCCTCTTATTTCAGCAGACATTTCACCTTTGATTCCGCATCTTAATAACAATGATACATTATCTCATGACCAAAGCTTTTCATGTATAGTTCAACCACCAAATTCATTTGAACCCTATGAATTAGAATCCTCGTCATTTATTTCAACACAAACTAATTCCAGAACTGAGGTTGAAGAAATTAGACAGTTGTTACACATACAAAATATCCCACTACCACCTTCCATTGATTGGACCCCTATAGAAATGTCCCCTATCAATGAGTACAACACAAAAGGACTTCTTTCCATGGCTTTTCCAACTTTGTTTCCCACAGGTACAACAATATTATTACAACCATGCATTCATGAGGTTGATATGCACGAATATGCAGTTCACCTCATTCTTTATCATGACAACAAATTTGGCCAACACCTTCGCTTCCAATACTAAATATACAATCTAATTATGCGTCGTCAAAGTAGTGCTACTACCTCTATTTTTGTCAAAAAAATTCTTGAAGATACACTACCTCCCACAGTACTTGATCTTGTCAACCAATTGAAAGACATGCCTAATGAGAAAATTGGTGAGCGGGTCGTAGGATTTGGTTCTTCATTATGTGGAACACGTTCGTATTGGAACAAAAGTAGATTTGGACTAAAAAATATGATCAATCAACAAGGCACGCCAATGTTCTTCTTCACCCTTAGTGCAACTGATACAAAATGGCTAGATTTGCATGCTCTAATGTCTGCTAAACGTCCTACAGTTTTATCTCAAGACTATCAATGGAAGGTTCACAACATTATATCAAATCCACATATTACATCACAATACATGCACAATATATTCAAAACATTTCTTCAAGAGGTGCTTCAAAAAGGTTTTCATATAACAGATTCTTGGTGCAGGTACTATACCATCTATTCCTTCTTATTTTTCTCTTTGTATTTTTCACTTTATACAATTTATTTCTAATATATGTGTTTTCCTCCCATGTATATATGAATGGCAGCATAGAGGATCCACACACATTCATGGTTTTATTTGTTTGGAAAATGCACCAAATATGGACACGTTAGATTGGGAAGATGATCTTGCAATTGAAGCTGCAAAAAAATTTTGACACATATGTGATAGATTGGAATCCTTGTAATTCCTAGTTGTCCATGTCTAGGTCACACCATTCTACTACAAATTATCCATGTATTCTTCCATCACCATCAATATTTACATCAAACTACTCAGGTGACTATGAAAAACTTTGTCAATTTTGTTCAAAGGCACACCAGATGTTCAGAGTCAACTTGCCTTTGCAAAAAAGGAACATCTATTCAATGTCACTATGGTTTTCCATATGAGCTACAAGCTACTTCTTTGTTATTCATTGATCCAAATGGACGGAAAACCTACAATCCTGCAAGAAATTATTCCCTTTTAAATATTCACAACCCTACCATGCTTTCAATATGGAGGGCTAATGTTGATTGCCAACCTATTCTTTGTAAACATGTTGTTCTCAAATACATTTCAAAGTATGCATCAAAATCAGAGCCAAAATCATGAACCTACCATGCAATTCTCTCTCGCCTTACACATGCTGCACCAAGTGACAGCCCCATTCTTCAGCCATTCAAACAATTCCTTGCACAAACAGTTGCATAAAGAGACATCAGTGCACAAGAGACATGTCACAAAAAAATTCCTCTTGTGCTTTGTAGCTGTCACTTATTTTCCCTAAACGTGAGCCAAACTATCTTCCATCATGTTTCTAATGACACTAATAACACCCCTCCATCAACCCCCTTCATTTTTACTTACATGCAAAGACCCATTTACCTTGAACATCTACCTCTACTTGAAGCTGCTCGTTGTTGGTCTTTCTCGCCTAATAGGAAAAAAAATCCATGGAAACAAAACTTGCATGGAAAAATTATTAGAGCCTATCCACATTTCACTTCCATTCCTCCCTTTGATTCTTCATCTTTCAAACCGTTTTGTTGGAGTGAACTTCTTCTATACAAACCTTTTCAGTCCATCCCTCACGATATTGGAACCACAACTTCTGAAAGTATTTCTCATTGGCATCACATTAAAGGCACATATGTTGTGTGGCATATTGAACATGCAAAAGAATAACCCTCTACACCTCTATCCGATGATTCAAACTTCGATGCTATTACCTTTTCGTTGCCCCATACCATGGATGAATGGGAAAGTTATCTCTCAAATACGACCAGGCAATAACATCCAAATTGATGAGCTTGAAATGCTTGGGCATCGTGAATTTGAAAAAAATCACAATTTGTCACATAACACTATAACCACCCATTTTCATGAGACAACAACATCATTCATTGACCTCAATCGCTTGTCCATCCAGCTACATGAAGACACCCCATCCTTCCCCAATTCGCCTAATTCCTTGTCTCCCACATAACGCATAACCTTTGATCTTGTCATGTCCCATTTCAAAAACACTACATATGCTCAACCGTTAAAACTAGTTATTCAAGGTACTGTAGGCACCAAAAAATATTACCTCATATCTTGCCTGAAATTTGCACTTCAAACTGCATTTGAACAAAGTGCCTCCCCACTTCTTCTCCTTTCTCCAATTGGTGTTGTTGCTTTTAACATACATGCATCTACAATACATTCTGCTCTTCGAATACCCATTGATGAAATGCAACCTCTTGAAGGCCAATCCCTTTCAAAACTTCAAGAAGAACTTCTCCATATTCACTATATTCTCATAGATGAAATGAGATTTATTGGCCCAAAAATGTTAACTCAAATTGATGCACACTTACGTCAGGATTTCCCCTCGCAGTGTACAATCCCATTTGGTGGTTTCTCAATAATTCTTCTTGGTGACTTTGGACAAATTCCTCCTGTAAAAGACATCCCCATGTATGCAGGATCATCCGTTGGAACTGCTGTTTGGCATACATTTGATACTTTTATCTCACTCGAAACAATTTTTCGACAACAAAGAAATAGTCCTTCTCAAACTTCCTTTTGCCACCTCTTTCTAAACCTTTGAAATGCAACACCAACTGTTCAAGATTGGGCACTCCTAATGACAAGAATAACCTCATTCCTTTCACATGTCGAAAATTCTTCATTTGAACAATCTATCCATTTGTATCCCACAAATAGCTCTGTTTCACTGCACAACAAACACATGCTGAAACAAATTAATATGCCAATCGCACATTGCTTTGCAGAACAAAGGAACAAACATTCCCATCAATCCATTGATGTCGAACAATTGGCATTAAAGGTCTTTCTTACTGTTGGTCAACAAGTCATGTTAACTGCTAATTTATGGGTTCAAGGAGGACTTGTTAACGGATCACTGGGAAAAGTCATTGATATTGTCTACAATTCAAATGAGAAACATCCTACCTTGCCATCATTTGTTGTTGTCGAATTCCTCCATTACAAAGGACCCTTATGGGATGCTTCTAATCCTACTTATGTTCCAATATCTGCAATAACAAGAGGATCTCGTAGACAACTACCACTTCATATGGCATGGGGTTTAACAATTCATAAAGCCCAAGGTATGACCCTACAAAATGTAACAATAGATATTGGAAACATTGATAGACAAGGGCTTACATTCACTGCAATATCAAGAGTTAATTCTCTTTCAGTCCTACGCATCTCTCAACCTTTCTCTTTTTCCAGATACTCTCGAAGGCAAGGCAATCGATATGTCCAATGTAAGAAACAAGAGGAAAGCTTACTTGCTTCAAAGTCTTTAAAACCAAATTGTGGTTGAAGCTTCTCATTGGTTGTTGTATAAATGTAATGTTTTTCTTTGGTCACTTGTTGATGTAAAATATCTACTTTTGTTTCAATAAAGATCCAAGAAAATTTGAAATATTTGGCATCTAGACTAAACTATCTCGGCAAACTCAAATAGTAACTATGCAAGTTTTTAAGTATCCCACTTATAATATATAATTGATAACTAGGAAATAATTACTCAATGCACATTTGATATGTCAATATTGTAATGCAAACTCAATACATAAATCAATGCATTTAATACATCCCCAACCTATAATCAATATAGCACAAATATTGAAGAATAACTCAAAATTGATGAAACAAATTTAATAAAAAAACAATCAAACATTACATAACTAATATTGTTATCCTATTCAATTGCAAAGCATTACAATGTTTCCAAAACTATAAAGATTTTATGATATATCTTTCATTGTCGTTCTTCAATACTGGTCATTGGAAAATTGTTCTTCAGGGTTTCAATGATCAACACCCCACTTGACTAAATTGATATACAACATGAAATCAGGTTTTGATAATTGAAAAAGATAAAGGTACTAAGTGATTTATTTTCTTAACACACAACTATTCAAGTTAGCATCATTCTCTACAACCAACTTGAAATAAATCTCAAAGAAAATATTGTATAAGGCTTATGAACAGGCTTAAAAATATTCAATACATCCAAGAAGTAATACTAATTAAAGACGGGGACATAATAAATGACATAAATTAAACAAAAACATTTATTTACAATATATGAAATAGAAGAAAACAAATTTATATATACCAGGTAACATTGCTTTAAAATACCAGTGATAATCAGCAAGCCAATAAAAATAGAAGAATAACTATAGTTTGTTAACAAACATTTTACAAACAACCACAAATGAAACCATGAATAACTGTAATTTCATTAACATGTAGGACATTCACACATTCCTATGCTTAGTCTCCAAACAATTGCTCTCCCCTACTTGGAAAATTTTTCCCTTTAAATAACAATACCAAGTATTACAACAAAAAAGATATTCCCAACATGTAGGGTTACAAGATCAAACAGTTTAATTTTGACCAAGGAAGGAATGCCACTTGGCATCTAAGTCCATCAATAAATCAGTGTCTTTGGATTTATCCTATTCTAGATGTATTTGTGCCCTCAAAACCTCGGATGCAATCTCCCTCTTCTTCATTGTTTTCCAATTACCAACATAAACCTCTATCCTAACTATCATAGAATAAGGTATCTCGATCCAACTTTAAATATCTTCTAGCTTAATCTGAGTCAAAGCCTAAATTATATTCTTGGCTACAAAGAAATATTGTTTAACTTCATCTAATTTTAGCTTGGGGGAAGATGCTTCTTCGATCGGTTCTAGTATAGGCAACCCTAAGAAATCGAATAAAGCATCTGAAGCTTTCCACCTACGCTTGCATGCTTACTGGCCATCTTTGATAATGCATCGTACTACATCACAAATTCTTCCCCAAGTTTCAAAATTCACTTCAACCTTCTGAAACCTGAAGTTTATCCATTATTGGAATATCCTTTGCTTTCTCTCTCATATGTATTTTCCCGCCAGTCACATTTTCCAATGCCATAATTTCCACAGTTTTCTGAGTATCATTCTCCTCGAGGACATGTGATTGTTCTTCAAATGTTTTCTACAGTTCCTGTATTTCACACAACCTTGTATACAAGCTGCCCATGCATTGATGATACTGCTCATTTACCCTACAAGCTACCTGTTTAAATTCTTCAACTGTTAATGTTGAAATGATGAAGTAGCTAAAGATATTTGTAATTGTTTCAGTTGATTCTCTAGGGTATAATTGTGATTAGCTTGTTGCTTGTTGACAACCTCTAATTTCTCAAGCTGATGCTTCACACTCTCAAAAAAAAATTTCCATTGTGTCTGTTTATCTTGATTCTCTTCTTTAAGGAACTTAATATCCTTAAGGTGACATGCCTCAGATGCATCCAGATCCTTTCTTTATTTCTGTAGTTCCTCTTCCTTACTAAAGATATCTTTAGTCAGCTGTGACACTGAGTTATAGTTAGCCCCTACAAAATCTCCAATAGCAGCTGTCGTATCTAATGCTCCTTGCTTTTCATTAGGAGCATCAATTTTCCAGAAAATTTTATCAAGCACAGGAACATGTTTGAGCATTCCTTCTCTTGTCCTCTTTGAACCTTTCTTCATAATGCCCTTCTGCTTCTTGCTCCAATAATATTTCCCTAAGAAAATAATTGCATCTTCTCCAAAATCTGGTATCTCTTCTGTAGATGAAACAATTTATTTTTCAGGTGAGCTTGTTGACTGAGGTTCTGATTGCGACACTGGAATTTCTACATTAAGAGGAGAAATGTCCAAGGCTGAAGGAGAGTATATAGATATGAGGGAAGTGGAAGAAGGAGGAATAGAGTTGTTGGTTTCTACAAAAGGGATAGTAGATATAGAAGGATTTTCCACTTGGGAAAAAGGGATAAGAAAATATGTGGTGGGAGGCTCAGATGTATGGGGAATCGATGAAACACATGGAGAAGGAGGGGGAGTATTACTAGGAAATTCTACTAATCAGTGGGTCTCTACAAGTTTCCTCAACAATAGGCTTTAAATCCACAAGGGAAAAAGAGGACGAAAAAAATAAAGCGTGGAAATTATCTCCTAAAATTTTTGAAACAGGGACAGATGATGTCCTCGAGGTAACAATATTGACAGGACAAGTGAGGTTTCCAATATCCTCCTCTATATCACTATTAGTTTCATGGATATCAATCTTACGCTCAGATTCGGGGTCAACCTGTCGAGTCAGAGAAGCTTGGAGAGGCAGTTTCTCTTAAAGGATAGGTGGACCTATCTGCAATACCCATTGATCCATGGATACTTGCTGAGGTATTTGCTCTGTTTCAACCACTAATGCTTCAAGAACTTCTGGTTGCTGACAAACAAGCTAAGTGTTCTTCTTCTTTGGCTCGGCTTCAGGATCCTCAACATATGTCTGAAGCTGAGCACTAAGCTTGGCTAGACCTAGTTTAAATGCTTCCCCTCTTTGAAGAACTTCCATCTCTTGCGAATAATGACCACTACCATCGATTTCTATGACATATTTTCCTTTCTCTTTCGACTCCAGTGCTGGGGTAAAAGCTGCTATTGCTTTGTGTCTTGCTTCTCTTTCCATGTTGTCCCTATCAATCTTATCCTCTGCTTCAAAATTCAATCTTCTAATATAAAGGGTCGATTCCTTAATTTCTTTCTGATGTTGGAAAACATGATATTTTACCTCTGGATCAGTGATCTTTTCCAGTGCTTCTCGAAAATCAACAAATCCCATGTACATGGAATCATTTGGAAAATATTCATGTGTATAATTCAACTTAGCCTTTTCTTCAGCAAAAAGGTGAACAAGGAAAGCCTTAGGATCATGCATCCTTTTGGAAGCTTCTCCCAGCTTCATAATTGCAATCTCCTTACCCAACACAGTTGCATGGGTAGAATTTTGTATAACCAAACAACATAGAGACAAAGGAAACCTAGGCCAACCCTTCCTCTTGTTCTTAGCCAATTTTGGATAAGCGCCATCAATGACCGTTTGAAAAGCAAATTCCTGTAAAACCATTCGATCTGGAACAATTTTAGGAAACAAATGGACAATATTGCTTCCCCAAATTCTGAAATAATAGAAATATTCCTCGATGTACCAATCTCCATGAAGACTAATTAAAGCCTTGGATTTTGCTGAAAATGTCGGAACATCGTCTTTAAAAATCTTAAGATACATGGACCCTAAGAAATGTTCACATATTTCATATATACGATGAACAAAATTATCCTCCCACATGTTAGAACAATAAATATGGACCGGTGGACAATTCTTCTGCCAATTCCGACCTAGATCAGGAAATGCCGAAGTCACACAAAAAACGTCCATGACATATGCGGACATGTAAAATTGCGGTTTTTTGCTTGACGCAACTTTCAGGTATTTTTCAATTTGCTGTTGCAAGTTAATAGATAATATTTGAGCCCAATTGAATGACTCACCTGTAAGAATAATGTGTTGCGCTGCCAAAACCCACTCTTCTTTGAAATATGTGCAATTTGCCTCACCATATAATCGGTAGAACATAGCATCCAGTAGTGAAAATGGTTCCCTGAACCATGAAGTAGAGTAGCCAATACCTCGTTGTGGATTAAACACGGTAGGGTTTGACATCCATGATTTTACCACCCGTTCTTAATTGAAACAGGATACTGCTTCATCAAAGAACTTACAATTCAGTAATTGTTTCAGGGGACTGAGAGCATAAGCCTTAGCAAAAATTTCAGGTCTAAACGAGGCCACAAAAATGCCAATGTAATCATTGAAAACTCACTCTTCAGGCTTAGCATGGTCAAGTTCCCACTTCACTGTGTCTATGTAGGGCATAAATGGTGGTCTAGTGGCAATTAGATGGAGCCGTGAACTCTTAATGTTGATGTAATCCGGGTGCTCATGAGGAATAGCCGAGAAATCATCATTATCGAAAATTGAATAAATTGTTGACCAATCCAAATATAGGCTTTGAGAAATTCACCCACTAGTGTCTGTAAATATTTCGGCATTTGGGTCCTTGGACCTTTGTTCTTGCAGAGTCGTTTCTGACCTTGTGTTTCTAGACATGGGAAATGCCATTTATGCTTAAAATTCCGCAAATCTGGTCAAAACTTACGAAAGTGTACAAATAACAACTTAAATGGTCGTAAGAACTTAAATTACTGATAGAAAGCTTCCACAACCAGTGACAGATGTAAGGTGCAATAAAAAGAAAGCACAGTAAAAATCAGTAGGAACAGTAAAATCGCAGATAAAACAAATAGTAAAAACCTAAAAAATTCAATGAAACTATATAGCCAAAACCTCGACGGCAAAACAAATCTAAATCGTGGATCTAGGGAAAAACAAACGGATGAGGTAAGGGCGATGTTATAGCTACAACAGATCCCATGTGTTATTCAGTAAAACATGGGAGCCCCAATTTTCATATGCTAAGGTAATGTTTGGGTTCTTTAGAATCCTTAAGGTTCTCATACTATTTATCATGGTTTCTATGTCTTTGCAAAATTTTCACCTAGTTAACATTTTTGAAATTTTATGCATGTTTCTTATGTTTTAGTGAACTGCGAAAAGAACTAACTTTTCTCCAAAAAATGTGTATTTCTGCAACCCGCAATGCAAATTGCGTGAATTTGATTTTATGTTTGCAAAGTTTTCGGTCCTGCAACCCGCAACCCGCAATGCAGATTGTAGGAGCGGAATGTTTTGGTGAGTTGCGAAAATAACTAACTTTTCCCCAAAAATGCGTATTTCCACATTGTGGGAATTTAATTTTATGTTTGCAAAGTGTTCAGTCCCTCAACCCACAACCCGCAATGTTGAATGCGAGAGTGAAAGGATTTTTTATGAGTGTAGTTTGTCATCCCGCAAATTGCGGATTGCGGGAAGTAGTTTGAATTAAGATTTTTGTTGTGTGTTTCCACAACCCGCAAACCGCAATTTGCGGGATTGGAAATTGCGGAAAGGGATAAATAAAATTTCACTATTTTGTAATCCCACATCTCACATCCCGCAATTACAGAATGTGGGTTGCGCGATGGTGAATAAAATTTAAATCTCGTGTTTTGATCTTGTATTCCACAAAGGTTAATCCTGACCATTTATTTATTATGATCCTAGGGTTTAAATTGACCCACTGAAAAACTATATATAAGCAGGTCCTTTAAATTTTCTTTACCATTTTTACTGTTACGAATTAATTTGCTGCGTGGGTTTTCACTACGATTTTTTACCAGAGAATGTTTTTACAGTCCCGGTTGATTTCAGGTTGGTTTCTTACCCATTTCTTTGTTTAATTGTTTAATGTCACTTTGTTTGAATTAGTCTTGATTTCTTGCTTATGTAAGTTAAATGGAGTTTTTCAATTTCAAGAATGGCTTGAACCACTCGCTACAAAAGCACCCACAAAGACATGCTCACAAAAGACCCAAAATTTGGAATTTTCTCGGACACTAGTAGTAGAGTCACTAAAACTTACCAAATTGACTAGTCCAGAATCTACTCAATTTTTTATAATGACGACCTCTCATACATTCAAAACGACTAGTAGGATTCTCAGAAAATTAGGGATTATGGTTTACATGCCATCGCTGCCAGACCCTCTATCCTCCCTTACACTGACCCAGTTAAATGGATTGTGGACAACGCGAATCCTAAAGACTAGTCCTTTAATGATAATGCAGGGTCACAGTTGGCCACTTTTTGTTTAGAGGTGTTTACCAGAGCTTATGGTCTTAAACCAGCTATACAACCCCTCAACGCAAAGTTCTCCCAATAGTAAAAAACTAGGTACAATTTAAATGTAATGCTAAAATCCTGGATGAATGAACCTAATAAGTTCTCACAGAGTCCTGATGACCTGTACCCTATCACCTGGTTTAGGGAACCTTATTCTTTACTGACAACCATGTTATGCAGGCTTTACGGTCTTCTCAATTGCTCTGTTTTTAAAGTTTAATGGGCTCTAGTGGCCCATCATGTCCTAACTACTGGTGAATCTTTCCCATGGGCTTCTATCTTGTCACTGGAGCTTAAAAAGACTATCTAGGATTATCAAAAGGATATTGCCTGGAAGAAGCCCAATTTCTTATTTTCGGCCTTTATCATTGATGTATTCTGCACAGAGTTCCAGTATCCCCACTTGGGATGGAACTGGACCTTACCAGCCCCTCCTGTACCAATTTACTATTTTAAATTATGGGATAACAACTATATGGATTTGTTTTATGACATCTGTGAACACTTCATGGGAACCATTTATTTCAAGATATTCAAAGTGGAAGCTCCTTCCTTTTCAATTGAAGCCACAACTCTCATTGCCACAATGGGTGACTGGTATGTCGACGAGTATTTTTCATATATTAGAGTTTGGGGTGGCAATACAGTTCATATGTTTCCCAAGATAGTTCCTGACAGGATGGCTCTTAAAGAGGTCTCTTTCTAGACCGTCACTGATGGTGTCTACAGGAAACTTGTTTCTCCTAAGAGAAAAGGTTTGCCTAATTTTCCTCTGAATCTTAGATCACTGGTTGTACCAACTTCAACTTGGGCTACAATGTAATGTTATCAAGTATCCTATTTGAAGCTTGGCTTTGCTCTTAAAAGGAGACATGACCCTAAGGGGTTTCTCGATGCCCACTACAAGCAAAACCATATCAAAGGTGGTTATGTTCATGAAGAAATACATGATGAATCTATTTACCAGGGGGTGGATACATTTTCTCAGGTCCTGGCCAAGGCTAAGAGAAAAGAGGAACAGAACCACATTTTACAACATCAGCAGGAGCTTAAAGCTAGGATTCTGAGCTATAGAGCTATGGAACTTGATCTACTTGAAAAGGTGAAGAAGGAAAAGGAAGAGAAGGAAGCCCAACAAACAAAATTTATATCAGTAGTCACTTATACATATGTGAATAAGGGAAAAGATCCTGTGGAAGATCTTCCACAGGTGATAGTTTCTCAATAACTGAAGGCTCTGAAGCATACTTCTTAGCAGTTAAAGCAAAAATTGGCACAAATAACTTCTGTATTGGATAATCAAGAAGTTGCAACTGTCAAGCATTTTTGACATTCAAGCGACTACTACAGTTACCCAGGTAAGTGATGAACAAGTAATAGTTGATATTAATCCATTTGAAAAGCAAAGGATTCAAGTGACTATTTCTCAGATACCCACCATTGATCTTATTGACTTTGATGCTAAAGAAGAAATGCATTCATCGATGTCTGTCATCGAGGAAGTGACTTAGCCTTTACAGACATTTGCAGATCTGTTCAGTGATAATGGAGTGGAAGATTCCATTCCACATCCCAAGATCCTGGAAACTACTTCTGCTCCTATTTCATCAACTAGAGAGCTCCTCCTCTCATCCATCCACACTCTTTCCACTTTTCCTGCCAGAGTGACCCTATCATCCTCATTATCCCAGCTCTATCACTCTTTGATCTCACCACATGTTTCCATACCAATCAACCCAGATCGACATCCCATTCCTCCATCCACTATTGCAGGAACCCAATCTTTCACTATCCCTCTGCACTTACCCTCATTTGTTTTGTCATCTTCTGCTATTCCTGAATGAGTTATATTACCTTCATCATCACTCTCAACCATTAACATTGGTATTCCACTACTTGGACCCTCTACTTAGACCCTTTCTCCAATCTCTAAACCCATAAATGATCAGATCCTCTCCTCTCCCTTCGCTACTTCCCACATTACCATGCCTATGCCACCTCCCAACATTACTCAGACATCCTCACTGGTTTCAAAAATGAGTGGAACTTCTTCATTAACTCGGTCAGTGAATGAGTTTGATGAAGACAATGTAGTCCCTATTGGAGATTACTTTTATAGCAGGTCTTCCAAGGAAGTGGTAAGGAAATGAAAGAAGAGAAGTAGGAATCATGGTTATTTGTCTGCACTTGTCGCCAATCAAATAATATGGTCTCAACAGTCTGGTGACCCTCAGATTGATGCAGTGGATTCAGCCACAGTTTTGGGTGCTTTCACAGGTGCCAACCTTGATACAGTTCTCACACTGAACAAGGATTTTGACAAAAGGAAAGAAGAAATGAAGAGGCTGGAGGAAGAACTTGATGAGGTCAAGAGAGAGCATAAAACTTGGGTGGAAAATCTAGAGAAAGCATCTGAAGACAAGTTTAAAGAGTTACAGCTCAAGAATGCCTCTCTTTAGGATGAATTGCAGAATGAAAAAACTACAAATGCCACTAATATCCAAAGGATAGCCTTGCTGGTAAAACAGTGTGAAGATGGAAATTCAAGTGCACCTTTCTCTGCATTCTTTAGGTTCTCTCAGCAGGAGTTTCAATATTTGGCTATCCAAGTCAATCAGGAGCATCATGACTTAATAACTGAAATGTTTAGGACACTGGATGAAAGTTTTGAGACTTATGTTGCTTTTGACAAAATGTCTGTCACCTTGGAGGAACAAACAGCCAAGAGACAACAGGCCTCCAAATCTTATGATGATATTTTGGATTGGAAAAGGTATATGAAAGACAAGCCAGAAGGTATCACCACCCTCAACAGTTCTCAATTGAAGAAGGTCAGAAATGTTATGCTTGCTTGGATCGATTTGAATTATATGATTGAAGATTCCATCCAGAAAGCATAGGAAATTTGCGGGAGAAGATGGTATGCATTTGATAGCATCATGGAGATACTACACTTCCCTATCAGGGATGATTTTAAGGAACCATACTTATTTAAAAGTGTATAAATGTTGGCGAGTGTTACCAATTCTTAAAATGCCAACTATAAAATGATTGGTGATATTTTTCAAAAAATATTTTAATTTCCAAGGATTTTATATCGTTTATATAATAATTTGGTGATTTTTAGGGTGAAAAAATTTTACCCCATCAAAATTGGGTGAAATAGGGCTTAAAAAAATGCAAAATGATGAATCTTTTTTGGGACAAAAACATGGAAAAATAGCCCATTGGGCTAAAATTCGCCCCTAAAATATCATTGTTCCCTACCATGGAGTTGATTGAGAAGGCTTGTCCTCCGAAGTTAATGATCGAGCAGGTGGAACGTAGATGTGAAGAAGCTAAGGAAAAGATTAAAGGACTTGATCATATCAGCATCGAAGATGTGGATCAGTTGATAAGGTGGTCACTTACTATGCAAGGAAAGTGATCCAGATCTTGGGGGCTGAGACCCGAAAGTCTTGGATGCCGAGAGAGGAGGGGAGTAAACCTACAAATTGTTATTATTCGATGCAAAGAATAACATAGATTAAATATGTGACATGGAGGGGTGAGGCTCAAAGAGGGTTCTTTGAGCCTCACCTCTCAAACCACACTCAGAAAGACACTTAGCACCAATAACTCAATAACTGAATAAAATAAGATAAATGTAGGATGTCAAAAATCCTTCAATCCTTGAATGCTTTATTGATAAGGCATAGATCCTTTTTATAACATTATTACAATGTGCCTTGGTGCAATCCCATGGGTCAAAACCATGGGTTGTGAAATACCATGGATGAGAGAGATGCAATGTGCCTTGAAGCCATACCATGGAATAAAACCATGGATTGTCAATTACCATGGATGAGAGAGGGTGGCCTCTACATTTCTTTTATGATGACTAAGAAAGGGTGGCCTCTCCATTTAATGATTTTATGACACATAGATCCAAATTTAGGCCATATGCCCCCTAAATTCAAATCATTTTTTCCCCCTTAGAAAATGATGGTCCCCATCATTTCATGCTAAAAAGAGACCCATGATTACAATGTGTCAATTTCCAATGAAGAGAAGGATTTAAAGTGGTTAACCCATAACCGTGGGTTTTGTGTGGTTGACCCCTAACCATAACCATGACTATGAGTTTTGTGTGGTTGACCCTTAACCATGGGTTTTGTGTGGTTGACCCCTAACTGTGGATTTTGTGTGGTTAACCCATAGCCATAACTGTGGGTTTTGTGTGGTTGACCCCTAACCATGATTATAATACATAATCATGGGTTTTATGTGGTTGACCCATAGCAATGATTCCAATAGAATTTCATAAAAGTAAAAAACAAAAAAATGGTCTTTGGTGAAGGTGAAGTTGATGTCTCACTACAAATCCATTCATATGTTTTGATGTAGGTGATGAAATTGAATTCTGTTGAAGACCCATTTGAGACCTTTCTATCCATATAACATAATTCCTCTGTGGTGGCTCAAGGAGTGAGAAAATGGTTGCCAAAGCTCAAGGGATGCACGCTCACTGATTTTGCAGATATATATATGTTGCTTCAATGGATGATATCTCTCAAACCAGAGATCCAAATGAAAAACCACGAAATACCCATTTTACATAACGGAAATATATTTCCAATGAGATATGGTAGAGCCTCTGATCTGTTTTGTAGAGTATGTGGTACTTGTTTGACGTTTCTATATGTCAGGTCGCACTGTGTACAGACATAGGTTACTTCAAGCAAGCATATCTCACAAACTAGGAAGGTAAATGAAAAAATGAAAAATACCCATTTTAGACGACGAAAATATATTTCCAATGAGATATAGAAGAGCTTCTGAAACTATCTATGCAAGTTGCAGTATCAGTTCAAATATGTAGAGACATGTTGATCTTCAGTTTGTATATTGACAAGGGTTTGTAGATCAAAATCGGATGTTGTAGAGATCATGGAACTTCCTCTTGAAACTTAGATATCCAGTATTTCCTGAGGACCAACTATGATGCTTACAATGTATGGCCCAGCAATGGAATCCGAGTGTGCCAAAAGGAGGAACTATGCTCAAACCCTCACTCCCATGGAGAGTGTACCTGCTCTGATACCACTGATCCGAATCTTGGGGGTTGAGACCCAGAAGTCTTGGATGTCGAGAGAGGAGGAGACTAAACCTACAGATTGCTATCTTTTGATGCATAGAATAACATAGAGAAACATAGAGTAAATATGTGACATGGAGGGGTGAGGCTCAAAGAGGGTTGAGCCTCGCCTCTCAAACCATACTCAGAAAGACACTCAACACCAATAACTCAATAAGTGAATAAAATAAGATAAATGTAGGATGTAAAAAATCCTTCAATCCTTGAATGCTTTATTGAGAAGGCATAGAGCCTTTTTATAACATTATTACAATGTGCCTTGGGGCAATACCATGGGTCAAAACTATGGGTTGTGAAATACCATGGATGAGAGAGGTGCAATGTGCCTTGAAGCCATACCATGGAACAAAACCATGGATTGTCAATTACCATGGATGAGAGAGGGTGGCCTCTACATTGCTTTTATGATGACTGAGAGAGGGTGGCCTCTCCATTTAATGCTTTTATGACACATAGATCCGAATTTAGACCGTATGCCCCCTAAATTCGGATAAAAAAGATCCACATTTTCATCCGCCTTTGGCATAAGTTAGCCAAAAATGAAATGGAGAAATTTAGGTGCAATGTTCAACTTGGGTTTGAATCTGCCAATTACCCAAACATAGACGAATTGTTGGAGATCTGGATGAGGTGGCAAGATTTTCTTGGTCACTAGTTCTATATGGATTTTATCATCCCAGTTTCATGGGGATTCATTCTTATGTAATAATTATTTAAAGGGTAGATTTCTCATGGACTAGGGGGGGATTTCTTGAGGGAGAAATCAACACAAATGATTGAAGATACTCTGTTTAATCCAGAGTTTGTAATTTCTTCCAGGCCTATATTAATACAGTTATGTTATTCAAGTTTATTTGATAAATATTGATTCTCCTTTGCAGATTATTCATTGTCACTATCTAACTCATTTGCAATTTATAAGCAATGATCTGCAGTTTATGATCTGTGCATCTGTTTTAAAATGAATTAATTTAATTAAAACGTTTATCTATTTCTGCAAATGATTATGCAACAAATGCTATAATCAATGTTAATTTTTCAATTGACATTTTAGATACAAGTTAATCTTGAATGTTCTGAATACTTAACTTATTGTTAATCAATTTTAATTGATTGATAGTAATTTGAGTTGATAAGTTATTAAATCTCTTTCACATTTCTGTTAAATTGATGGACATACTTATCTGTTTTTCAATTTCGGTATTCTACAATGCAGAAAGCGAAAAGCAGAACTTCGATATGAAAATAAAAGGTGACAATTAGTTTTGCGAATTATGCATTGTGTACCACGAAAAGTGAAACTCCAAACAATAAAACAAATTTTATTAAGTAAAATCAACAGATCATTCATTCAGTTGCGAAAACACTAAATATTTTTACCCTCTCAACGTTCATTTACACCTCTCGATGCAAATGCTAGTAACTAATAATATGAATACCAAAAAAATATTTTATCTAAATACTTTAGACCACAAAATATAGTCAACAAAATGATTGAATTATTTTATCAAAATACATATACAACAAATGATGCAATCACTCCTACCATTAGTAGCAAAAACAAAAAGATGATATTTTATGGAAAAACCTTTGCACCACAAGATGAAATCAATAATGAATAGTACGACTTGTAACGTTGAAGTTGATGGGCCGTTGGGATACATATTTAAGTAATAATCACATGATTCACCCAAACACTTAATCGTGTGTCTTTCCAATTTCAACAATACATCACTTTCTACAACGACGCTTACATTATTATAAACTCTTTTTTATTCCACGAATGTGAAATTGATAATCACCTCCACATTCTACCATATCCTTACCCACATCATTCTCACCATCTTCCCTACTTTGTCCCCCACCGCTACTTTGTCATAAAAATATAAATATAAATATAAACGTGGATGAAAATAGAGCATTGAGTGAGGCTAATCTTTTCGCTATCATAGGAGGGGTATCCAAATCCCTTGATAGATTTCATTCCAAACCCACATCATTCTTACCATCTTCCCTACTTTGTCCCCCACCGCTACTTTGTGATAAAAATAAAAATATAGACGTGGATGAAAATAGAGCAGTGAGTGAGGCTAATATTTTCGCTATCATAGGAGGGGATATCGATATCCAAATATCTTGATAGATTTCATTCCAAACCAAATCCCTAGATAAGTTTCAATCCAAAAGACATTGCATGCATTATTTCCTCCTTGTACCTACAATCAAAATAAGTGGAGCACAAAAGGGATTTCTTGGTATTGACGTGGACTTCTCAAGAACGACCTCTCATCGAACCTACTAGGACGTCCACGTCAATCACCATGGCCGCCTTTCACAGAGTCACATGCATTTCACACATATCGTGAGTCTAGGTGACATGTGTGGATGATTCATCACTTGCCTTCTATTTTATATAGAGAGAATATTTGTGTGCTCCCTTTTTGTTTTCCTAAGTCGAAAAGTTCAATGGGAACCAAGTGTTTGGTCTTTGCTCTCTCCCATCACTCTCAAACCTATTAGCCTACCCTATGCTAAAGTCAGCTATAGGTAGAGATAACTACACCAATATATTGATATCCCATCGATCTTGACGAAGAGAAACATGTTAATGTGCCCAACAAAATGAATAGTACTCTAAGAGGGTACACACTAGGTGTGTTTAGAGGAACTTTGATCATGGTGGATAGGGCTTCATGTTAATAATCCAATAACTACTATTAATTCTTCATTTATAACTATACTTTGTGGCATTGCACTTCAATATGCATCATCAACTTAGCACATATCTATGCAACATCATACTAATAGAATTGGTGAGACACCATATCAACATTAAATAAGGAGTGGTTTAGTTGTTTCTAAATCTAGAGGAGCATTTTAAGTCTAAAAACCACCCAAGCAACCTAAGCCTCCAATTCATGAGGAAGGCGATCACTTATCAAGAGAAATCACCAAGACACGGAGGATGATAGAAAATATTGACACCTAGTTTATACTCAATCCCGGTCCTTCTTAACAAATAGAAAAAACTAAGAGGGATGTTTCAAGGTTTCTATGTGGCCACATTACTAAAATAGTAAGTTTTTCACCCATAGCTAAGTTAATCTTCAGTTAATAGGGACAACCCTGATCACCAAGCTCTAAGAAAAGAATTCCCTTTCATCTTCAATCACATGTTTGTAAAAACAACTATTAGAAAAATAGCCAAGTGTTTCACTTTGAACCAAAGTACCAAATTTTATCTATAAGTTGGCTTTCAAGGTAGGACTTGAGACAAATCCACTTGTATCCCATAGTAAACTTGTAATGCGTGACAGTTGTGGCTTTGTACCAATTTCATTAATGCCACCAAGTGTGGGGTGTTGAAGGGACAAAATTGAGTTGAACATTGTCTTAGATTAGACGTTAAATGTAATACAATAATCTTATTAGTGTTATTTAACATAATTTTTTTCTTTAGGGTCTAAGGACATGGAGTTCATTCCTAAGAGGAACTATCAATAAAATGATTGGAATACTGAATGCCTCTTCAAAAAAGTTGTAGGTTTGAGATCCATAAGGATTCAATGAAAGGTTTCCCTTGAAGCAAAATCTATGGGGAACACCATAAACTATGCTTATTAGAAGACATCATAGTTATGAGAAAAGGTTGCTTCCAAGCTCAAAAGGGTGGAAGTGCCACCTAGGCATTCAAAATAATCTTAAAAAAATGTGTTGATAACCTTAACCTTGGAGGGGGTTAGCAATATTGTTTGAAAGAAGATGCACCTTTAGGTTTTTTATAGCTAGGGTCCAACCTTTCCTAAACTTGAGTCACCCTTTCATTATAGAGCATGTATGTGTAAAGTCTTATCTTAATACTACTTGAGCCGTTTATTTCCCTAAGGGAACATCATAGATTCTAACTTATGAAGGTGGATATTATTGTCTAGCCATCTTTGCCACCATCTTAGAGATGATCCCACACCTTCCTAATTCCACAACAATTTTATAGGCCATAAATGTTGAGTGCATTTTCTGGACATTTCCCAATTTGTGTTTTTTACAATCATTAGAGGAAATTTGAGGTCTAATGGGCCTCCTAAGGAAAATAATAAAATAATATTATAAATTTTGAAGGAAAGAATATTATAAACAATAAAATATTATTATAAATTTTGAAAGAAATTAAAAAAATCCTTCTGTTCCATACCTATCAGCCACATCAACTTCAATTAATTTTAGTTCACTATCTTCACACATTTTCCTTTTGATCGGGCCTATCTCATGGACGTTGATTTAGCTCTCTTCATATTTTTTGCAAAATGAAGTGAATTCATTTTTCTTAAAGAACCATCATAGGGGACCCACTGAATATCCTTGATTAATTGAGCATAGTCCACTTTAGATAGCCATGTTGGGCTTAGCTTGAAAGGGGAAGAGGATGAATACCAAATGGTTATGTAAATCACCTACCAAACTCACCCATTTCCTAACTTTCCCAAGAGCCTCCACCAATCCTTCAAAAACCAAGAATCTATCTAAGTGCTTGGAAATTATGTCCAATCCCACTTGTTTGGTTCTCCACATTCATTTTAGCTTTTCCAATTCCATGTCAAGAAATCCACAATCCTCCAAATTTATCGAGGAGAAATCTAAAAGGAAATCTGCCTAAGCTATTGGTCACTAGACCTTGGATAAGCCCAAGGAAAGGTTCAAGTCCCCTCCCAAAATCATACTCTGATGTCTCAAAATAGATTTTGAGAACACATTCTCCCATAATGTTACTCTGTCATTGAATGGATAATGAATATTTAGAAGCAAAATCTCCCTTCCTAGGTCTTGCGAGAAAAGGGTGATCCCAAGGAAAAATTCGAAGTCCTGATATTTTTTGCACTTCAAACCATGACCGTTCCATCCCATGACCAATTCCCTGGATCTTTCCCTAGCGTGAATAAAACAAAAATCCAAACCACAAAAGTATTTTTGCCAATTCTTTCACAATATTGACCCCTTCACTCATAATCTCTGGTATGAATAATACATCTGACCACACGGATATTATGAGTCTACAAAACACTAGATTCCTAGAGGGTCTAGCTAACCCTTCATATTTCAAGGATAAGAACAAGCATTATGGAATCCCTACCATGGAGCACATTGCTTTAAGTGCCATCCACGTGCCATTGCAATTGACCTTTGAGATCCACCTTCCATATCCCTAACCACCCTCTTTGTATCCATTTGTAGAAAATATTTATCGTCTCTTCCTCCAATATAAGATCCCTCAATAATTGGACCTAATCCCCTCGATCCCACCATGAAATTTAAAATTCCAAACCACCATTTATGAGACCTAATAGGAAATATCTATGCTCCTCCTTTTCAGGGTTTAAATACTATTGTAAAACATTTTCTTCTGGCATCAATATAGGCCAATACCTCAATTGAGACCTCTTGAAATATCCTTCTCTAATTGGAGGGAACTCTTCTGGGTAACAATCCCCAAATCCCTTTGTTGGGCCATCCAAAGGTCGCATTTTCATTCTATTTTCCCTTCACTATTCCTCACATTCATCCCTATTCATCACTCCATTAACCATTCGTTATAGATAATATATTTAAAAACAAGTTTAAAAAAAACCATTACAATCTAACCAAACAACTATATATAGCAACAAATAGCTAATAAATATATTAAAACATGACTATGTAGCGAATATACTGGAAAACAATTTTAAAAAAACCATTACAATCTAACCGAACAACTATATCAGATACTTTTAAAGAAATATCAGATACTTTTAAAGAAATTGGAATACTAGCGAGGAAATTGCATTAACACTATTAATTTCAACTCAATCGTTCGAATGTTAAGGATGTTATCATTAAATTGGAATCCAATACATCTATCGACCTATCGACCGGGTGATTGATATTATAGTTGTGGACATATCAGAATCTTATGGAGTACAATTGAGTCAGGATTAGTCATCTAACTTGAATGGGTATTTTGCTACTGATGGATCACGTCTTTGGATACCACACAACGGTCAACCAAAATGCACTAGTGCATATATTGTGTCCTTCATGTTATTTACTATTACAAAATGCACTAGTGCATATATTGTAGTTAAGTGGAATGGTTCACAATGATAACTACATTTTGAAATGCACATGTACCCTATCAAATATATTGTAGTTAAGTGGAATGGTTCACAATGATAACTACATTTTGAAATGCACATGTACCCTATCAAATTGAATGCACCTCATAGAATCGAGCGGTATATTCAAATTATCAAATGCACCATGTATAATGATTGTTGTCTGCACTATAGTTAGTGCAATTATGCTACACCAACATGGTGCATCACCAAAAATGAAAAGAACCATGTCATTGAGACATGTTCATGCGATGAGATAGAATTGATCAAAATTTATTTGTGCATAAACTACCAACATTAAAAAAAATGAAATAATTAATAATTTTTATATTAAAAAGAAATAAAACCTCATAAATGTAAACTAAGGCAATATAGATAAAATATTTAATTTTATCTATGGAAATGTAAAAATTATTCAGAATGTTTTTATAAAAAAAAAAACATTGATACTAGGTAAGTAAAAAACACTAAATGATGGTAAAATGAAAAAGAGCATCTTATTTATCCGAGAGACTTTCCCTCGAAAAAGGAGACTATCAAATGAGCATCGTCGGATCTCTCATCAAATAGTTCCAATTTAATAAGCTCCCCTCCAAAAAAAATCTATCAAATAAATAAGTTTTACCAAATAAAAATACATCATTGTAATGATGGTATTTATGTGAAAAACACATCATTTTAAATGCACACAAACATGGTATTTTTGTCACAATGCAAAATTCTCGCTTTCCACACAATCCCTTACTTCCTTCGCCGCCACCACGTTTTTCTGACATACATGTCGGATGAACATAAGGACATAAAGGGTCTAATACAGCGAACAATATTCAACATGCAGCATAGTAATAAATGCTATGGCGGCTGTATTATGGGTTGTTGGATCTCAAACAAGTTGAGATCTAATAGTCCACAATACGGCAGTCGCAGCATTTATTACTCTACTGAATGTAAAATATTTTTTGGTACAACTGCCAGGCAACGACACTTCCCATGTTTTCGCTATCAAATAAGATCGCCTTTGGCATCAAATCCCTTTAATACCCTCCAATCCAAAACACATTATGACTTATTTCGTCGTCGTTTAGTAGTGAGATCAACGAATCCAAAGAACTTCTATATTTCTTGTGTTGACGTGGACTACTCACTTGCAATGTGGCAGGCGTATTTTTTTCATTGAAGCTATCAGGCCGTCCACGTCTGTCACCATCGCGCCATCGCGCCATTCAAGTGACGACAGAGCCACTTGGGATTGAAATTTTAAGGATTTATTATTTTTTTAAGTGTAAAAAATAAGATAAATTTTATTAATTTATAAATTGTCAGATATAAAAAAGGTTTTTTAATTTGTAAAAAAATAAAGTTTAAAAATTTTATATAATTTTTTTATATAATTTTGGTGATCTTAAGTGAAATTTGAGTGAATATTTTTGGAAAAAAAAAGTGACAAATTGATTTCTTTAAAAAAAATCAAAATTTAACCTATAGACTAAATTTGATAATGTTTCTCCTCACTGGGAACTTTTTAACTTCCACACCCTACCTTTTTTAAAAATGTTCATATTGTGTGAAATATCACCAATAGTGGATTTAGTTCATTTCAAAGAATATATTTTTTAAATATGGTTCATGCCCTAATGAACTCTTTTTGAAGCTTTCAAATATATTTTCTTTTCAAGGTCCTTGATGATGTATTGGGACCATTTCAAAAAAGTTCTTGCAATTTTCCTTGATAGTCTATTAGGATACTTTCAAATTACTTCTTTCTAAATTTCTGAATGATCTATTCCACTACTTTCAAAAGTGTTCTTTGAAAAGTTCTAGATGGTTTATGAGGACATTCTTGAAAATCATGTTTTGAGAGTCATTCTTGATTCATCGGGAACATTAAAAAAAATTATCTTTCAATATTACTAACTTTCGGAATGGTCTATTAGGAGATTTCCAAATACATTCTTTTAAAACCCCTCGATGGTGTATCAATATTTTTTAGATATGTTCTCTTGAAGGCCCCCAATAGCCCATCGAGCATTTCCAAAAGATATTCTCTCAAAAATTCCATAATAGTTGATTATGATTTTCAAAAATATTTTATTCTGGAAATTCCTAACAATCCATTTGGCTTGTCTAAAAAATCTTATTTATATGTGCTCAACAGTCCATTTAGTGTTTATCAAAGATATCCTTCAATTTTCCATGATGGCTTATTAGGCATTCAAATGCTTAGAACTTCCTTTGAATGTTCTTGAAGGTTTATTGGGCACATTCAAAAGATGTTCTTTTAAAATTCCTCGCTAGTGTATGGGGCATATTCAAAAGATCTTGTTTCGAAATTCCTTGGTACTTCATTGAGCACATTAAGAATATATGTTTTTTAGCATCCCTAAGGATTCATCGAGGTGAACTGAAACATTCAAATGGGACTTATTTTGATTCTTCCTAACGATTTATTAAGAAGTTTTATAATGTTATACCCTATTTAAACAACCCTAGCAGGGCATTAAGTTTGTTTCGAATAGTTTCTTTTAATATGGTTGATACGTAGATGAGCTCTTTTTGAATCTTTCGAACTACAATTCTTTCTAATGTCTATGATTCCCTATCAAGTCCTTTCAAAGTTCCTTCTTTAATAATGGTGCCATAGTTCATCAAGCCACTTTCAAATTTCAAATTATGCTCCTTTCTAATATCCATGACATTAGACGGGGGTCCTTTTGAAGATAGACAAATGAAAACATTTTAATCATATATTTCATTTCAACTTGATAGCATTTTTAGAAAGTGCTAGATGGTAAGTCAATTATTAAAATTTGAATGAAACGTGTTGAGTTTCCCCTTGATAGTTCATCAAACCAAATCTAAACATTCAAATGAGACATCTTACATCCTTCGAACGAATTTTCCCTATGATTAACATTTAAAAATCAAGAACCTACATTGTTTTTTACCTTCTCTAAATTATTCAATAGAAGTATGGTATTTTCCCCAACTTCAAAAGATTATGTTATAGAAAAGAAGCAAGATTTCCCTGTTTAAATGTTTAAATTAGAAAAGTAGCATGCATTGAACAATTGCTCTTACTTTGACGGTTGTATGTGAAGGTTCATGTTCACCTATTCATTGTTGCTTTAATAATTAACACCCCATTTCAAATGATCTTTCAAATAGATTTGAGGCATAACTTAAGTGAGATTAAGCTTCCAACTTGCTCAACTTTTGAAGAAAATGGAGAAACAACAAGGTTGTAGTCCTATTCCTAGTTATAAATGCATTTTCTAAGTCTTAAATCCCCAATCAAAAGTCCTTTACTTGAAGGGATAAAATCATAAAGTATTCAATTGACTGGTCCTTTTGAAGCATGTTATTTGTTTTGCTAACCTTATTGATGTAGAAGAAAAGGAAAAGGAAAGGTTTATTAATATGGAGTGTTGGCAAGGGCTTTGGGGTAAGTGAGTTGCGCAGCGTCGCGGCAGCTACACAAGCTCACGCGGTACCGTGCAAGGGCGGATCAACACAATGAGCGGAAGAATAACCGTTTTTTAATATTTTATGTATATTTTGACCAAGTTTTGTTGCAATAGGTCAGTAGCGGTTAGAAGTCAGTTAGTAGTGGACCCTCAATGTAAAGGTGTGAGCCTATTTATAGATCTATTTTTTAAGAGAAAGGGGAAATATTGTATCGGATAAGATCTGGTGCGATCTGATTTATGGAGAATTTTATGTCTTAACTGTGATTTATCCGGGTTTTTTTCCTGATGTATGCAGTCTCCAGTTTTGGAGAAGAATTGTGTAAAGTGGTACATTTGCGCAAGGTTAATATGATGTGATCAGTATGGCTCAAATCTTGTCTATTATTATAGATCTGTTATGATGTTGCGACTCTGTTTTGTTACAATGGCATAATGTAGATGCAATTTAGCCTCTTTCTGTTATATCACTGCGATCTGTTGCTTTTATGTCGATGCAATCTGTGTTTCTGTAACTGTTTGATGCGCTATGGGTAATGATGTTCCATGAATAATGTTGCGATGTTGCGATACTCTGTGAGGATTGCATAAGTTATGGTGTCTTTCTGTTGGACCCCCATATCCTCCTTTCCCACTGTCAGAAACTTGGTTCTGACAGCTCTCCCTTGAACATCTTGGGTGAGATCTTGTCTGCTCCGTAGATGTTGTTGGGTAGGGTAAAACTTGTTTGGGCCGATGCTTAGAGAGGTTGCGTTGTAGGGCATCGACAGAGTGGGAACCCCTGTCAACGAAGCTTTGTTAGTGGGTTTCGCCAACAAATGGTTTTGTTTTCGGGACCGAGTTGCAAATAAGAGGGGGATATGTTCTGGAATTCGACTCGATCAGAGATTGAGGGATGGTTTGATCTGAAGTTGCGGGAGTTTGCTGAAGCTGAAAACTAGAATCCTAAGCTATCGACGAGCCAATGGTTGGATAGATATATCCACGATGGTCTCCATGAATGGTTCTTTTGTGAATTCCCTGTACTCTTGCATGAATGGTTGGAAAAAGTTCGCTAAGCAGAAGACAAACTTTCAAGGAGGAGAGCCAACATCCTGGACCCCAAAATTGATCCAAGAGCTACAAGAAACCAACAACAAGGCATCGCGGGTAGTCAAGGTATGGTTGGATAGTATCTTAGAAGGATACATCACTGAGTTTGCCGTTGATACCAATAAATATTTTAGTGAAGCGGAAAAGGAGTTTTTTAGTGGACCACGTGGAATATTCTTATTGTCACTACAACTGTCGATTAAGCAACTAGTATGTGAAAAGGGTATCCTAAAGATGGACCAAGAGTAGTGGAACTCTGGTGTGCGGGGGATGTAGGCACTGCGACAGAAAGGGGGTAAATGCATAAGGAAGTGTCAAAACCCCAAAAATTTCTGAAAAATTTAAAATTTTTAAATCTACAAAACATTAATGTAAAACAGATTAACTAACATTAATCAGTTATGTGTTAACAACTTGTTATTGAATTTATCAGTTGGTATGTTTAGTTATAGAACATATTTTCCAGCTTACTGACTTTTGTTCCTTTTGTGACCATAAGGTGAACTGTTATGCATAACTGGGCTTACTTAGCTTTCGAGCTAACGCAACGGTTTCTACTTTTCTTACAGATGTACAGGTAAGAGGTTGTGGCGCTGCATTTCGTAATTCTAGAGTATTTGTAAGAGTAAAAGCTCGAAAGAAAGTAAGAGACAAATCATTTCAACTTATGTTAAGGTATATTCAAACTAGTTTCTTTCTAGCAAAAGTAATTTATGTTCCTATTGACCTGTCATCTTCTCTATTTTATTACAGTTGTAAATCATACAAACGTATCTTAATGAACTCTTAGAAAATCAGAGTAGAGATACAGAATTATGAATTTTATACTAAGAGTAAAACTGTAAACAAGCATTTCAAGTTAAGTGGAACTGATAAATGGCTTCCTAAAGTACTGCAAGGGTTTGGCCTATCCTCGTATAATTCATGTTTATTATTGAGGATATCATTTAAGTAAAAACCTTATCTCCACATGGTAATTACTATTTTCTTGTCTTAAGTTACTTGTACTATAGATGCTATTTTAATCTTGAAAAAGAAATCATTTAAAAGATTACAAGTAGAAAGGGAAATAAACCTAACTTTCTGCCATCATACCTTCCTTTATGAACTTTTAAAACTATGCTAGTAAATGAAGGAAACTTTAGCTTATAAAAACTAGAAGTCAGATAAGTAGTTCTCAAATATTTACCATAGCCTTGAGCTTAGAAATAACTATAAGACTATCCATTCCAAAGGTAATTTTTATTCTATTAAAAGTATTACTTCAAACACAAATTATTACTTCGAAAAAGGAAAGGTATCCAAGGCTAAAGGTAATATAATAATATAACCCAAAATATTTCATGGTTTACATTATTTACAACCTATGGTCTTTATGTTAATATTCTTTTTACTTATTAATGAACTTAAACACCTTTTATCAAGGGAAAAGTTTACATTAGCTTCTGCGCCAAGGTTCTCTTTATAAACTATAACATGCTATACTACCTTCCACTGGATATAAACCATAAGATATACTACTACTTTCCGATGCATAAATGCTATGCTAACAAGATTAAGATTCATATTGAAATACTTTCCAACCACCGAGCTATGTATACATTATGAAGTCGTTGAATGGTTTTAATATGATTTCCAATGATTATTAAAATAGAATGGAGAATAATGAATAATCTTTGCATGCAGCGTGGGGGAATAATGATGTCTCGTGAGGACTATGAATAAACCTTGGTCAACTAGAATGATTAAAAATCATTCTGTCGGCGAGCTGTTGATTTTTAAACTATAGCCAAAACCCACAACTCATAAATAATTTTGTTGACTGTCGTGGCGTCTCCTCAGCCATATGCTGCATGGTTAAATGGGCTGTTGGTAAACCCTAGCCCTCATTGTCTCCTCCTCGTTCGGCGCCTGTCGCTCATAATGGTGTTGAGGCACCTCTGTGTTGTTCTCCTCTGCAACGATTTACCCCAGCTCGTCTTCTTGCTAAAACTCGTAGAGTCATGCTCCTTTGATGATCTATAGCTTGGCCGTCCCTCCATTGTGCTTCCTCTGCCATTCTCCAACTAACCCTAACCTGTGCACTTCACCTCCATCCATGAGGATTGATGATTTTTAACCTGCTGCAATGCAATTTGCACACAGCTGAGAGTTGCTCTTTCTCTTTCTCCTTCGCAGTAAGGTTTGCTTGTGCGTTGAAGGCTGTGATGATGCTACTAAAGTTTTAGTTTCTCTGCGACGGAACAGGTAAGAAATCTCCATACTGTGCAACACTTCCTTTCTTATTCGTTATTCCTTTCTTAAATTTATAATTTATGCTACAGCATTTACTTAGAGAATTTTCTTTGCGCATACAGGATTCTTGTTCTCCAGCGTATGCGGCCGTGGGTAAAAGACTTGGACAGCAGTCTTCAAAACCTGGTAATCCTGGTTTCACCATGGCTTGTTCTTCTTATGGTTACGTTGGACCCTTCGCGGGTTGGCTTGGCTTAAGAAGCCTAAAACCCTTACTGCTTCAGTTTGGACTTAAACTACGGGTTTAAGAATTAGTGGAAGAAACCCTTCATGCGATGTGAGGGCGTTACGGCTTACGCCGAGGTTGTAAATATTAATTTTCTTTCTGCATTTTAAGTTCCGTATATAAAAGAATAGAAATACTGGCTGCAAGCTTGACTGTGGATGAGATTACGACCTCGACTCTTCGTTTTGATTGTACTTTTAAAGGTTCAGGGTTTTACCCAACGTTTAATGATATAAATTAACATACTGTTTGTCCGTAGCTTTTAGATTATACTACAGCATGTACTTTCAATTTGTAGACTGTGTAGGATATTAAATCACAGGCTTATGATAGCCTTGCATTGTTAATTTATAATACGGCCGTAAAAATAAAAATAATGTCTTATCTTTATGGTTTGTATTTATTTACATAAGTTTGGAAATATAGGGTTAAACCCCAATTTCTACAGTTTGAGAATCAATATAATTTCTTAATCTGATACTGTGCATTACATACAAACTCTATCTGTATCAGTGAGTAAATAAAAGATTATTATCATATTGATTAGGCTTGATAAACGAGCAATCTAATGTTCGGTTATTTATCTTTGTTTTAAATATGTAGCTGAGTTGTTTTACTATAGATAATTTCTTTTATAAAATTACTGTCAGGTTATGTACCTGGGTTATACCTTGATGTACTTGTTATGTAATTTTGTTAAGTGATAAATAGGGTTTACACTCTTAAGATATATAGGTTCTTATGTTTTGCTTTTAATTTACTTAATGAAATTCTTAACAAAAGTATATTTATTCTGTAAGACAGAGTATATTAAATTCAGGGTTGTAATTTAAATATTTATATTCCTTAAGTTTTAAAAGAATACTGTTTCTATGTTGGATAATATAAAAGTATAATATTATTATTATAATAATAATACTTACTAATGCAAAATAATAATCCTGTCTTTATTGGAGTATTAAGTTCTCCATATGTGTAACCTTTGTTTATTTTATAGCGTCCAGAAAATAGCATTATGCTGTTTAAATTCCTGTACTGATATGCAGATACCAAAAAGGTTCTGATAAAATTTATTCTATCTGTTAAGTTATTATTTTACTTATGAAAATAAAAGAAATGAATTACTTAACACTTCTTATGACCTATCTTATATAACTATATATATAGTAGCATACATTTTTAATCCATAAAGGATAGAGTTACCATTCTAAGTAATGTTAGAAATTAATTTAATAAAGAAAAAGGAAAATTAAGGGAAACCATAACATTAATATAATACCACAGTTCTAGCTAGCTTGCTTGAATATTGAATTAAATTTAGATTTGTTTACTTCTACAAATGTTTTGTAAGTACAAGTATTAACATGTTTATAATCTAAATAAAGAGAAATAATAGCTCTGTAACTTGTTCTTGCTTTGAGTTAATTTTTAGGAATGAAATCATCCGAATACAAGGAAGGAAACTATACAGCAAAACAATATGAAATCTAGTTTAACTTTTACTTTCTATCCTGTACAGTAGCATTTATTGGAAACAAAGTTACAGTACTAGGAAGTAGTTTTTAAGACTTATAAAAAAAATAACTTATTAATTGGTGAAACACTTGTAGTTACTGAAAGTAACTAAATAGGAAACTCGGTTTAGAGGGATACTGCTTCACAATACCGAGATACTGTGCTGGAGTACGGTCTGGTGATCCCAGATGTGGAAAAACACAGTAATTCTTAACAGATTTAATGACTGATATTCTGAGATACTAACTTTACTAAACTAACTAATTACTCAGACATATAATATAAACATCACATGCGTCCATTCATACTCAGTAAACATAAAGAAATAAGTGACAGAACATGTTTAAGCTGTGGACAACAACAGCAATGGGAGGCCGTTCCTCCCTACCAACTCCTAGAGAGCGCTCAGACAGTGACTTCTCAGGACCCCCGAGCTTGTTCTGGTCTCCCTGGATGGAACTAGGTGCAGCAAACTTAGATACCAATCTTCAAATTCAGTATTAACTCGGAACTATCAGTCAGTTCTCTCAGTCCAAAAAGATGTACTGAAATCAAGTTACTGCAGCAATCCTCCTAGAACAACTTCCTTACTGTATTTCCCTCTTCCTCAATGAATTTTCTGAATAACATTCACCTGAATGAATTCTCTCTGGAAAATCTCTGAGCAGCCTCAAATCTCTTCATTGAGTACTTTTAAAAGATTGCCTAGGTCTTTGTTGGGTTAACTGTCATTTAATGAGCCACCTGCTCTGATTCCACTTTCTTGGGGAATCATGACCCCAAATATAGGGAAGTTGCCACCTGCAACTTAGGAAGTGTTTGAGGATGCCGCCACCTGTCTTTTGCCTTTCCACCTAGTTCCATCCACCAGTTTGACCAGTAACCTCTTTTTAACAGCTCTCCCATGCTGTTGTCTCCATAATTTATTTATTAATAATAAAATATTCTGAATTACACTCCATTACTATTGACTCTGCTGAGTCATCAATCCCTACTTAGGATTAAATTTAACATAATGTCTCAAAAATATAATAAAACAATTTACATAATTTTACAAAATTGGGGTATGTGACAGGAAGTAAGGGGTAGATGGGAATGAGTTCTGATGAGAATGTAAAGGTCACCGAAGAAACAAGTGGTTGTACGAGGGGAGGAGCAAGGGTTCGAGAAAAGAGGCAGAGGACGGGAGAAGGTCCTGCTGAAGTCGAAGTGTGATACTGTGAAGAACAACCACACGGGATGAAGTGACCTTTTTGTGATGATGAGGACATACAAGCCCAGGCTATGCCCAAAAGAATGACAGGATTGAACCCCAGTAGTAACATGTCTACTCTTCCGCGCACTACTCCACCATAAGGAAGGAACGCACATTCTACGTCGACTTACCCGACATGTCAGCAACAATCTAGTAATAGAGCACTAGCAGAAGGAAGAAGGTCTAGAATGGAGGGCGATGAGATGAAGTTGCCAATATTCCATGGAAATGGCACCGACAATCTAGAGCAGTACTGGTTCTTATGTGAAGCGATCTGGACTACTCGATAGACTATCACTGATGATGTCAAGAAAATTCATCTAGACACTACTCTGAAGGGCTGCGTGTTGGAATGGTTTATGAGATTCACACGGGTGCCTCAGGGAGGTACTGCAAAAACATTGGATGAGATCAAAACAGGGCTATTTGAGGAATTTAAGAAGCTGAAATCTGAAGCTTGGTACATTACTGAATTAAAAGAGATCAAACAATTCCCCAATGAAATGATTTAGGATTTTGATCAGCGATTTAAGACATTCATGGCCTGGGTCAGTTTTTAGATGAGCGACGTTCAGCATAAAGAATGGTTTATCATGACGCTAGTCCCTCATATCCGATAACCATTAATGTAGCAAAATATTGTGACACAGAGCGAGGACCTGGAGACCGCGATGAAATTGGAGGCATCGCCGGTAGGGGAAACCACCGTTGGAATGAATCAGATTCAAGCGCAGTTGGCCAATTTGACGCTGCAATTTCAAGACATCAAAAGGGAAAAGGAAGATCGCGATGATCTGTGGTGCACCCATTTTCATGCAGGAGGACATACCAAGGATACCTGCCCGATGTTTCAGAATGATTTGTTTTTGGGAGCCCCCAATCCATTGAGTTATGCTGGTGCACCATGGTGTTGCATCTGTCAGGTCTATGGGCATAGACATGAGAACCGTGATTACATGCAGAAGATGGTTACCAAAGAAAAAAATTTGTACTATACATTTTGTTGGTCAGTTGGACATGATGACAAAAACTGTGCGCTTATGATTTGCTCCAGGAAAGGACGTATGATTCATAGTTTGTGAAAGGGGACGGCCCCTGGATAGTGCAAGCATAGCCGCAAGTAGTACAACCAGCAGCATAAGTTCCATATTCACCGCCACCTCCGATGCAATTTGTCCCCATGCAACCTCAACCATAGGTTATAGCGCAACCGCAGTTTGCACCACAGCCACAAATGGTGGTACAACCACAGTATAACTAGGCACCACAACCACAGTATAATCAGCCACAATATGTTCAGGATGCACATTATGTTCAGAAGCAACCACAATAGCAAATGGCTCAACTGCAGTTTCAACAGGGAGGAACTTGTGGAGGATTTAGGGGTCGCGGAGGAGGCTTTAGTCAAGGAGGAGGATGAGGTCAAGAATCCATTCAGTGTTATACCTATGGGGTACTCGGGAATTATCATAGAGAATGTACTCATGCGCAGTGTACATACTGTGCAACCAGTGATCATAATGTTGAAACTTGTCCTCAGTTGATCACAAAATGGCATGCTGGAAACATTCCCTGGTTGCAGAACACACAGAATCAGGATCATCCTATGTTCCAATTATAGAATTAGCCACTGATGCAGGGTCAGATCCCACTGCAGAATCAAAATCAAACTCAGAACCCACCCTAGGCTTAGACTATACCAATGAATCAATCGACGAATCAGCCGCTGAATCAGAACCCGCCGGGAACTCAAGCCCAGAACTTGAATCAAGGACCGACAGTTGCGATAATTCATGCTGAACTAAGGATGAAGGATGTTGATGTTGGGATTATCACTCCTGCTGGTGTGAAAACTAGTGATGATGGAACATGGAAACTAGTTCGACTTGCTGGAAAGAAAAAAGTATCATTTGATGTTGCGACAGAGAAAGACACTTTCTTTGAAGCAAAGCTGGTGATTGGGAGAAATTCGGTAAGTTACCAATTATTGATATGCCTTCTACTTTCGATCCCTCCGTAGAAGCAGGACCATCGTGGAAGCATGGTACCCTACATAATTTTTTTCAGAGTTGTCTATTGCTAGAGAGGGACTCGGATGCCCTTGTCGAGCTTGAGACATTATTGCACCACCTGGATAAGACATTGAAGGATTCTGCTATGAATTCCTTGCAAAAAAGGAATACAAGGAAGGAGATGAGGATGAATATCTAGATTGGAGATTATGAGGTTGACTCGGTCATTCTGGACCTTGGATCAGATGTAAACATTCTGACGAAGCAAACCTGGAAATTGATGGGAAAGACAACATTGGGATGGTCGTCGGTACAACTGTGTTTAGCAAACTAGGTGAAGGTTCAGCCCATTGGTCATGTTTCAAACTTGGTTGTCGACATTGAAGGTATGAAAACACATGCTGACTTTGATGTGATAGAAGTTGTAGGAGATGGTGGTTCCTATCCCGCTCTGCTGGGAATTGGATGGCATAATGATAGCATGGTAGTAATCAGCTTCAAAAAACGTGTTATGACATTTGAAAAGCAGGATGTTAGGGTCATTGCTCCTATGGACCCTCAGGAAGGATGGCAATATATCGAACCTGTAAAGGATGAATTCGGGAGAAGTTGGGATCATTCTTATAACATCTCTGAGGACTATATCCATCCTATCGTTGATGGCGAACTTGGATGGAGAAGTGCAAGTTTCGAGTCCTCTGATTCTGAAGATGCTCTAGAAAATTGGCAGAATCGATTGCATGAAATATCATTTAGAAAATGTGGGTTGATTACACAGTCTCTTTGACATGTTGCGACTGAGACCATCGAGTTCCCCATTTATGAAGGACTGTCGGGGCTATCAGATTTCTTTCAGGTATTTGAAGAGAAAGTGTTTGAACCGCAAAGGATACTGGCTCTTGATGTAGCACTGAAGGCTACTCCGACTCGATGGTGGGCGACACACAAATGGACGATCCGTGACTGGGAGCAATGCCGCAGATTGATGATGGTATGCTTTGGCGATGTAGAGGTCTATCATGCTGGGAGATATGACAGATGAAATGACCCCACCAGTCATTTGATCGAGTCTCGGACTTTATGGACATCGTGATCCAGAGATGAGTGGGTTCACGCCTTTGTTCATACTCTATAAGAGATACCGATATCTTGGTATGTGGCAACAGAATTGCGCAGAACCATTACCACTTGGGAGAAGTTGTCGGTTTTCTTTGTGCAAACATTTAGCTTTCGGGACTCCAACCCCGAGGTATGTAACGCTTTACACATTATCTATGACATAGTACTAAAATTCATCCCTGTTGCATACCCAGTTGATCCACATGCAAATTTCTCCATCCAATTCATGATGACGTGCTACAACTTGTCCGGGGAACCTGAAGATGATGACGAGTTGTGGAATGTTAATATTCCAGAGTCCGAAGGAAGCCATGGTGTTGCAGATCCTGATGTACCAATGGAATCGATGAATGAGTTTCTGAGGATCTGAAAAGTTAACATTGGGTCGACAGAGAATCCAAAATTTGCTAACGTTGGAGACTATTGGGGCGAAGAGACAATGGCCAAAATCACAGATCTACTACATGAATTCTAGGACCTTTTCCCAACATGATTTTCAGAGATGAAGGGGATACCTCAACGACTTGGGGGAAATGAAGATTCCACTGAAACCAGATGCAAAAATAGTATGCCAGAGGCTCTATAGACTTAACCCATGATACAAGGATCGCGTGAAAGCAGAGATCGATAGGATGCTTGATGCTGGGATCATCGAACCTGTAGAAGAATCAAAGTGGATAAGCCCGATGGTGGTCCAAGACAAGAAGACTGGTGAAATATGCATTTGTGTCGATCTGAGAAAGTTGAATGATGCATGTGTACAAGATCTGTTCCCGACCCCTTTTACAGACGAAGTCCTGGAAGGTGTAGGCGGCCAGGAGATATATTCCTTCACAAATGGCTTTTCAGGATACCACCAGATTCGGATTGCGAAGGAGGATCACCATAAGACTACGTTTGTCACCGAGTGGGGTTGTTTCCAATATACCATCATGCCATTTGGGATGAAGAATGCACCCACTGTATTCTCCCGTGTAGTTGTCGTTGTATTTAAAGATTTTATTCAAAAATTCCTGCAAGTATATATGGATGACTGGACCGTCTATGTCTTGATTAGAGACCATCTGGACAATCTACGATTGATGCTAGAATGGTGTAGACAACATTAGATAGAATTGAATTCAAAAAAATGTATTTTCTATGCACCCTTTGGCCTGCTACTCGGGCACATTGTATGCAAAGAAGGTATGTTGGTCGATCCAACGGAGATTGCATTGATCCTCATTTTACCACATCCGATGAATGTAAAGATGCTTCAGGAAACACTGGGACACACTGGCTACTATCGCAAGTTTATTAGAGGATACGATGCGATTACTACTCCCATGGAAAAGCTGTTAAAAAAAAGACGTTGCATTTGAATGGACTCCAGAATGTCAAGGAAGCTTCGACACCTTGAAGGCCAAGGTGGCCTTTGCACCAATACTGGTTTTTCCTGATTGGAATAAAGAATTCCATGTGCATGTTGATGCTTCTTCAACTGCCCTGGGGGTTGTTCTTGCGCAGCCAAGTGAAGGCGACTTGGATCATCCAATAGCTTATGCCAGTATACAGTTATCATTTGCTGAACTAAATTACACCACGACTGAAAGGGAAGGCATGGCGATGGTTTATGCTCTACAAAATTTCAGGCACTATTTGTTGGGAGGACATTTCAAGATGTTCACTGATCATTCTGCTTTATAATACCTAGTCAATAAGCCTATGTTGGGGGGAAGAACCTGTAGGTGGTTGCTTTTGTTCCAAGAGTTTGATTTTGAAATAGTGGTAAAGTCAAGACGGTTGAATGCTGGCCTGGATCATCTGTCACGTATTGTGAATGGTGAAGAACCAACCAATATTGATGATGGCTTTCCAGATGCACAATTGTTTCAGGTTGATGTCGCAGATGATCACTATGCACCAATTATTCAGTTTCTATCTACTGGTGTCACTCCAACAGACATGTCGACTAGCCAAAAGAAGCAGTTGGTCGTGAAAGCCTCTGATTTTCAACTAATTGCTGGACAATTATGTAAACTTGGACCGAATGAAATTTTGCGATGGTACATCTTACCGCATGAGTAGGTTCCTATTCTAGAAGAAGCACATGCAAGAATCTAGGGAGGTCACTATGGAGGCTTTGCTACTGCATGAAAAGTGTTGCGTGCTAGGCTATGGTGGTCCATGTTGCATAATGATGTCGCAGAATATGCAAGGAGCTGTGATGTATTCCAACGGGTTGGTAAACCATCGTGGAGGGATGAGATGGCACTGGTGCCGCAGGTGACTCTGCAACCATTTCATAAATGGGTCATAGACTTTGTGGGTCCTATCAATCCGCCAGGTAAGCGCACTGGTACTCGCTATATTATTACTGCAACTGACTACCTGACTCGGTGGGTGGAAGCTGCACCAGTCGCTGATTGTACCGCTACGATAGCAACATGGTTTATTTTTTAGAACATTGTGACACAATTTGGGTGTCCTAGAATCCTGATGAGTGACTAGGGCAGTCACTTTGTCAACCAAATGGTAAAAGCACGAGCTGAGGAGCTCCAGATACAACATAAGAGGAGTACACCATACCACCTACAGGAAAATGGTACTGTTGAAGCCTTCAACAAAATTTTGGAGATAGCACTGACCAAGGTATGTAACAATAACTGTGATGACTAGGATTTAAAAATTCCTACAGTTCTATGGGCCTATCACACTACTTGCAAACGCCTAACAGGTCAGACACCATTTAAGTTGGTTTATGGGCAAGAGGCAGTCATGCCTATGGAGTATATTGTTCCCAGCTTGTGCATTGCCGTGACAACAGGAATGGATGATGCAGAGGCATTAGAAGAACGTTCTACACAATTGATTCAGCTTGAGGAAGATCATTTCATCACAAGCTTCCAGCAACAGGTTGCGAAGGATTGACAGAAGGCATGGCATGATCACCATATTAAGCAAAAAAAGTTTGCAACATGAGATTTGGTGCTGTTATATGACAGTAAGTTCATCAAGCATCTAGGTAAGTTACAAATGCACTGGTTAGGTCCCTATCTTGTTCAGTCCATTACATTTGGCGGTGCAGTTCAGTTACAACAATTAGATGGTGCAATGTTTCCAAAGCTCATTAACGGGAGTCGCTTGAAGCCCTATAGAACGAGGTCGATGATGCACACCACTTGAGGTGTTACAAAAAAAAAGGAGATGAAGATTTAGTTCAGCGTAGCAAGGCGAGCCCCAGAGAAGATGTCGCACAAGGTTAAAATTGTTAGCGGTAATCGGTTGACCATTTACGATAGTTACAGGGTTGTGGGGTGATCAAATCAAGTAATAAATGTAGGTAGTTAAACTAGTTGGCTGGCAGTTTGCGACATGATATTTGGTGCTGTTATATGACAGTAAGTTCATCAAGCATCTAGGTAAGTTACAAATGCACTGGTTAGGTCCCTATCTTGTTCAGTCCATTACATTTGGCGGTGCAGTTCAGTTACAACAATTAGATGGTGCAATGTTTCCAAAGCTCATTAACGGGAGTCGCTTGAAGCCCTATAGAACGAGGTCGATGATGCACACCACTTGAGGTGTTACAAAAAAAAAGGACATGAAGATTTAGTTCAGCGTAGCAAGGCGAGCCCCAGAGAAGAGGCCGCACAAGGTTAAAATTGTTAGCGGTAATCGGTTGACCATTTACGATAGTTACAGGGTTGTGGGGTGATCAAATCAAGTAATAAATGTAGGTAGTTAAACTAGTTGGTTGGCAGCGCTTGTTGAAGCGACTTGCATTAATGGGTGATCCAACCGTTAGAAGAATAAGATCGTTGGCAGATTTGTCATCATTAATATCTGATTTAGCAATAATGGTGAAGTTAGATTTGGCAATGATGAATTTGGATTGGAAGTGGCTATAAAACCCCTCGCGGGATGCGTAGGATGGCATTCTTCAGTTGCGTGAGCAGAAGTAGAGGGTGAATTTTGTGTAGAGTATTGAGTGAAGTGCAGTTAGAGTTGTTGAGTGTATTTTCAGGTTTTGAGGGGTAAGGGATGCTGAGTGACCTTGACGCTATAGAAATTTCCAGTGAGTACAAGTCCCCCATTTGGCCCACGGTTGTGGAAGAAGAAATCATGAGTATTCTAGTGGGTTCGTCATCCATTCCTAAGCAGAAGTGGCAGACTCAAAGACCTAGTCCTATGCCACCTGAAAAGAGGAAAACTCGCACGTCTGTGAAAATGAGGGGAGAAGGAACTGCACAGACTAGGCCGTCGAGCTCGGGAGCTATTGAGTCCACTGCACCTCAGGGTGTCTCGGTTCATGATATTTTGGGATACGTTGCTCCTACACGTCCAGGAGCCAAGCCACGACAGCCGTCAAAGAATCAGAAGTACCCGCCCAAGTTACCAGCGCTGCCGAAAGGGATGACGTGCTCGGTCGATATCATCCCTTTGTTGATCAGGCTCAATTTTGAGGATTATGACCTGCTCTTACTTAAAGATGTTCGGGATGAGCCATATGAATCCATCACCATGGCGCCTGGTGCCCCCATTTAGTGAATTCTGAAACCGTGGGACAATGGGTTAGACAAGTCTGGGTTGTTGGGGCTCATCAATATGACCCATTTTGGCCGCTTGAATGAAGCCCATGTGTGTGTGAATCAATTGTTGGCGTGTTTCCATGGAGGTACACTTTAGCTGACTACTCTGATCCCTGTCACAGTTGACTTGATTGCAAGTATTACTAGTTTGTCGAAGGTTGGGGAGGACCTGGTGCAGTGTATTCACGGGAGAGATACATGCAAGAAACTTGCCAAGCAGCTGAAGGAGAACTTTGGTTTACAATGGAATGGTTGCGCTTATCACATTGATAGCATTAACTCACAGGCGGTGCACATTGGCGTAAGAATTCTGGCCAGCAAGGTTGTTCACTGTAATCGACCAGTCCAATGCAATTTGGGTGTTGTCACCTGTGCCCATAAATGTGCTGAGGGGGTGCAAATGAATTGGTCTCTATTTTTGTTAAATCAGTTGCTTGAAGATGCGCTTGCTGCTCAGACTGGGTGGCCCTTTTCCTATAGTTGGTTGTTGATTCTTATAGCTCTCGTTGCTTGGATGGAACCTGACGACTACCAACCAATGGTGGTCGAGGCAGTCAAGGTTTGCCGTGGTGCCTGCTATCAGAACCTATGGTGGGTCGAAGAGCCCAGTCAACCGTAGCAGACTAAGCCATTCATTTTTGGGTCTATGGGGAATTGCTACAGGTTGCCGCCATTTCCGTTCCTAGAGTTTCTCCCTACATCATGGCCAAGTATCAGCGGATCCTTCGATTTGCTATTGGACCCCACTCTATTCATATTCAGGCCAGGTGGGACCCTGATCGATAGTGGCTACCATTTCCTTATAAATTCACCACAAAATATTTGGATGCTATTGTACAAGACTGGCCAAGGGACTGGCACATCCCGGTGATTCAAGAGGAGTTATCTAAGGAGCCACCCCCAGATGTCCCTGAAGAATATGCCTCGCAGGAACTGAGCACCCATAACTTTGACAACAAGTCATCGACGGATCCTGAAGATGCAGCACAGCATATGCGGGAGGATACTCGCACCAAATGGCGTCAGGAGTACGAGACGGGCAGTGTTACCAAGTCAGGGATGGAAGACCAACTACAACGACTTATCAAAGCTGTCACTGATTCATCTATGGCTGCGACTACGACGATCCACGAATCAAACATGAAGAATTTAGGGTGGTAAGAGATAGACTGGAGTCCATTTTTAATATTATCTCCAAACAAACATCGGCAAGACCTCTGCTGTAGGATAGCTTGTCGATCAGCACTGAACCCTGAGCTAGGAATGTGCAAGTTTCCTCGACTGCGATCGACACCGGCAATGAATAAGTTCACCAGTGGCTGCACCCAATCCAAAGCGTGACTTTGGATCTGAACAAACTTCCCGCTATAACGTTGGTTGAATTGCAGCATGGCGCCGCACTGGAATTGGATGCATGAAAAAAAGATTTGACTGAGGGCTGTGTCCAGTCCTGGAATACCACTAAGAAGCCGTAGAAGGAAGCATAGGAGCTGCACCAGGTCCGCGTGCAGTTAACAGAGGAAAATTTACAAGAAATCAACCATTTCAAGGCGACACGGGTCGAGTTGCAGCAGAAGGCTGCTGAAGAGATTACCAACCTCAAGAAGGCGCAAGACCACCTGATTGTTGAACAGGCGTAGCTATGTGCCCGGTGCACTGAAGTTGAGTAGGCTATTTCTGATGCCTGCCAGAACATTTTTGACAACACAGCAGGGCTCACCCTAGTCGAAAAGGCCAAGCGATTGGGGCAAACTCTGCTTCAACTTCAGGACACTAACCTCATGCTCAATGCCTTAATTCAACCCACAACGCCGCCAGAGTAGGTTGCGAAATGCAAGACCTCCATTGAAGTGTTGGTTGCTCAGGGCAGACCCGGGTTTACTATTATGTACCAACAACACCCCTAGCTCACTGGCCCTTTCGGCAGCAGACCACAAAGCGGCCTGAATTCTCACCCGAAGTAATTCTAATGGGTTGGAAAAAGACTCAAGTGTCTTTGACCAGGTTCTGTCGCATCCTATGTGCATCTCGCAGCTCCTCGCAGCCCGCGAGATCTCTCTCTCCGCGACGCACAGCTTCCTCTTTCTCGCGATGACTCTAGCCCCTATCGCATCACCGCGCCCTGGGCAACACGTAACCCTCTCCTATGCTAGATCCTTAACCACAGCCCACCACATCTCCTCTGAAGGTGCGATATCGCTTCCCTGCGATATCCTACCGCTGCAGCTCTGCGTACTTAGTGCTACTTGTGTTCGACTGACAGGACTCAACATATAAGGTTGTCCAACGCTGCGACTCTTAACTGTCTTAATCAAAACATAGACAAACTCTTATGCATAATACTTTAAGACTTCAACTTGTATTTATCCTCCTACACAGCTATGAACTGAATAACACATACATACATTTAACTGTAAGCAAAATCCATGTAAAGAGCGACAGATATAACAAGCAAACACAATCACATGAATCAATCACATAACATGCCGGTTTTACATGGTTCACTTCTAGGATGGAAGCTACGTCCATAGAACTGTGTTTCTATATTATAACTCGGGGGAAGTAAACACAGTTCTGCTGCACCGCATATGCAACTCGAGATCTTCTGGGTAACTCCGCACACAGCCTGGAGCCCTTCTCTCTTAGATCTCTTTTCTATCTCTATATTGCTTCTCTACAATATCTTCTTCCCTCTCTGTCAATCCCTGTGGCTTGTTACATACAGGCTCAATAAACAAGCTACTGGTTTCAGTAAGATAACTACAGCTAATAACAGAACCAGAGCTCAGCTTCCATAGTACAACTATCTAACGATGTCTACTTGTCTAACCGCCCAACCAACTAACCAACTATTGTCTAACCTTTTACAATACAAAATACATCCCTTTATATGCAGCCCAAAGGTCTCGCCATTACAACACTGTGGGCCTGTCCCAACAGTAACCCAAAAACCCTAACTAGTGACAGTTGGCATATCTGTACTTGGAGTAGTCGCTTTCCATCACACCACTGCTCTCTGCAGTCTTCTATACTTCCCAGCGCTAACCATGGGTACTGTGCACCGCTTCCCTTCTTCTGTCCTTCGTCTTCAATACCTCGGCCTCGTCGCTCCTTTTCCTTTATGAGGGTAGCTGATTCCTCCTGTCTTCATCGCTACCTTCAATGCAGTGGGTGAGCTCTCTCTTCTCGGCCGCTCAGGTACTGTCGTCTTCCTTGAATTTTCTGTCCCAACAGTCACGGTTTCTGGCTCTGATCTGCAGCTAGAAACATGCTACGATGTCGTAGCTTTACCTTATCTCTTCATATTCACCCAAAACTGTCTATCCGCCAAAATGGAATCTTCTCTTGTAGCTGCGGGACCCTGCTCCAACAGTCCCCTAACACTTACTTGTGGCTCGTCCCCAAGCCGTTACCAGCGGGCTTCTCCTACTGTAGCTTCTCCTTGGCTTCCTGCGAAGTCCGTTGAAACTTGTCCCAAAGTCCTGCGACTTCGTTCTGCATGGCCTCGACATGCTCCTGTGCGGAGTCAAGCATAGCTTGACTAATACTGGAGTCTTTCTTTTTAACTTAGTTCGTAGGATTCTCATATTTTTCCTTCCCTCATTGTCATGCTCTTGCTTTCGTCGCTTGCGAGGCCTCTAAGGGTCCTCAGGTGTTTGAGAAGTCTTCCACAGATATCCTTTCCTCTTTGTCTGGGTTAGAACTTTTATCACAAATGAAATAGGAATCTGTATCTTCCAGCCTTCTCAAATATTTCATTCAGTCTGGATCCGTGCTTATGAGAACTACACAGGCCTTGAATTCTATTCCGAGAACAAGCGTTTGTCTGCATGTTGAATTTCCGCTTTGTTCCTTTGCCTTTTCTTTTGTTTTTCTGTGTCTCGGATGCCTGTTTCTTGGTCCTTTCTCCTTTCCATGAGATCTTCTGGGTAACTCCACGCGCACACTCAGGAGCCCTTCTCTCTTAGATCTCATTTTTACTTTCTTCCTGCCTATAGGTTTCTTCTTATCAGGCTTCAGCTTTTCTTTCTTATCCTCAGTGATTTTCTCGTCTTCATGCTTCTCTGCAGTGAAGACTTTGATGACATCTTCTACATCCGGCACTTGACTCCTCATCCTTGGAAGCTGTCTGGTCTGTGATGAACTTGGCTAGACACCCTTAGGCGGCGTCGTCATAACAGCTGTAAGGCCACCACGTTCGAACCTTTCCAAAATTGCTTCTATAGGTTCCTCCTCGGACAGAACCCACTTGGTGGAATACCCTGGATGGGTAATGGCTGTAAATTATGGAAATCCCAGCACTTTGTAATGGAATTAGCTTTGCACAGGGAAACTTAACAATGCACTCTATAGCTTTCGGCTCCTTGCAAATGTAACCCTCCCGAATGAATAATTTCTTCTTTTATGCCGAAGGCGATAATCCCGGACGCAACGGTCATCTACACTAAACCTGTCGGTCGTATTAATTTCATGGACGAGACCACACCCGTCATCCTGATCCTCAATAAATGCTGAAATCCAATAAATTTTCCTCGAAGTGTGTGCGTGCAGGCACCGATCTCGTCAAAGATTTGTGAAATCTGGACAATTAATTATGTTGTTTCCAGATCTACGGTAAGGTATACCGGTCATTTCTTCATTAACTGCCTGTTAGAAGGTGACTTGACTAGCCCTCTATCTCATTGCAAACTGGGTACGTGGCACAGAGAAACATCGCGTTGCTACGATGCCACACCGCATCACCTGCTCAAAACAAACTTAAGCGTTTTTTTTTCCACAAGCCGCTTATGACTTGCGCAAAATGAACCGTCCTCATGCGATTCCTTATACTTAGAATACCTGCCAGTGTAGACTAATTCCCGGTACGATGCCTCCTTTCAACTACACTGGACATCTGCACCTTCATAAGCTGTCTAAGCTAGGGCTGAGAGGTGGAGTGGCTGTCACTATAGAGCTTAAGCCTACTTCCTTTAATCAATGTGGAAAGAGGCTCCCCATTCAGTTTGCTGAACTGAACAACACCTCCCTCTGTAACTTCCTGTATCTGATATGGCCCCAACCAATGCGTCTTGAACTTCCCTGGAAACTTAATAAACTTACTGTCATAGAGGAGTACTAGGTCTCCGATCTGAAGAGTCTTACTCTTAATGTGTCTTTCATGCCAAGCTTTTTCTCATGCCTTCTACACTTTCTGATGGAATCCGGCGATGAATCTGTCTTCCTCTAAGGCAAGTAGCTGCACTAGCCTTTCATGCACTGTGTCTGTATCAGCCATCCCAGTGATCTGATCAATTCTTAGACTGGGAAGAATATATTCCATAGGCATAACAGCCTCTTGTCCATACACCAAGCTGAAAGGTGTGTGTCCTGTGAGCTTCTTACATGTAGTCCTATACGCCCATAATACAACGTTAACTCTGAGGTCCCAATCATTCCTTTGGTTGTTGCAGATCTTCGTAAGAGCATTTTCTAAAATCTTGTTAAAGGCCTCCACCGTACCATTAGCTTGTGGGTGGTAGGGAGTGCTCTTATGGTACTGTATATGGAATTATTCCGTCAAGGCCTCAATGGTGCGGTTCAAGAAATGTGTGCCTTGATCGCTCATCAAAATTACTGGGCATCCAAATCTACTGATGATGTTTTCAAAAAGGAACTGTGCGGCTGTAGCAGCATCACAATTTCTTACTGCTTTGGCCTCTGCCCACCTGGTGAGGTACTCTGTTCCAGTGATGATATATCTCGCACTAGTTCATTTTCCTGGTGGGTTGATAGGACCCACAAAGTCTATGGCCCACTTGTCAAATGCGCGCAGCGTAATCTGCGGTCGCAGCGACATTTCATCTCGTCATGAGGGTTTCCTACCCTCTGGCAGATATCGCAGCATCTGCAAAAGTCCTTAGTGTCTTTGTGAAACGTAGGCCACCATAATCCTGCAGCTAGGATTTTTTGCGCAGTCGGCTTTCCTGCGAAATGACCTCCTGCGGTGCCTGAATGTGCCTCTCTGATAATAGCCTCTTTTTCATGCGGCATCACACATCTGCGCAGGACTTCATCTAGACCTAACTTGTATAACTGGCCTGCGATCAGGTTGAAGTCCGCTGCTTTAACAACCAACTCCTTCTTTTGATGCTTAGTAAACTCAACAGATGCGCATCCTGTAGTGAGAAAGTGAATGATATCAGCATAGTACTCATCTGTGATCTGGATAGAAAACAACTGCGCATCTAGCAAATTTTCCTCTAGATTACTTGGCTCTTCTCCTGAGTCTATCCGCGACAAATGATCAGGTCCGACGTTCAATTTTCTTGGTTTGACAATGATTTCAAAATCATACTCCTGAAATAAGAGTAACCATCTGCAGATTCTTCCCCCTAACACTGGCTTATTGACCAGATACTTCAATGTAGAATGGTCAGTAAACATCTTGAACGAGGCACCCAACAGGTAGTGCCTGAACTTCTATAGTGCGTACACCATAGCTAAGCCTTCTATTTCTGTCGTGGTGTAGTTCTTTTCTGCGGTCGATAATTTTCTGCTAGAGTATGCGATAGGATGATCGATATCCCCTTCTCCTGGTTGCGTTAAAACAACCCCTAGTGCGATGCCAGATGCATCCACATATACATGAAACGGCTTAGTCCAGTCTGGAAATACTAAGATGGGCGCTGTAACCATCCTCTCTTTAAGTGTGTCTAAACTCTGCTGGCATTCCTCATTCCATAGGAATTTTACATCTTTCTTTAACAGTTTTTCCATCGGTGCTGTAATCTTTGCGTAGCCCTTGATGAATTTTATGTGGTACCCGGTATGACCAGTACTGTTCTCAATTGTTTGACTGAGTTGGGTTCTGGAAGATTTACAATGATGGCGATATTTGTGGGATCTACCATCAAGCCTTGCCTGCAAACAATGTGACCCAACAAAATACCGAATGGCGCACAGAATATACATTTTTTCAAGTTTAGAGAAATATGGTACTGCCTACATTTCTCCAACATCAGTCTTAAATCTCCTATGTGCTTGTCAATTAATCCAAATACAGTCCAATCATCAAAATAAACTTCTAGGAATTTATGGATGTATTCTTTAAATACAACAACTGCTACTCTAGAAAAGATAGTTGGTGCATTCTTAAGACCAAAGGGCATTACCGTATACTGGAATGAGCCCCATTTTGTTGCAAAAGTGGTATTATGTCGATCTTCTAGGTGGATTCTGATTTGTTGATAGCCTGAAAATCCATCAGTGAAGGAGTAGACCTCCTGTCCTCCCACATTGTCTAACACTTCATCAGTGAACGATGTCGGAAATGGATCATGAAGCGATGCATCATTGAGTTTATGCAGATCGACACAGATCTTGATGTCTCCTTTGGTTTTATTTTCTTGCACGACCATGGGACTAATCCATTCGCTTTCTTCTACAGGCTCAATGATGCCTGCTGCTAGCATCTTATCGATCTCATCCTTAACTTTTTCTTTATAGCGCGGATTTAGTCTGTAAGGACGCTGCTTGACTGGTCTAGCATCCTCCTTCAATGGTATCCTCATTACTCCTAGGTCTCCAACTATTCCCTTCATCTCTGTGAACTTGGTGGGAAATAGGTCTTGATAGTCATGTAGCAAGTCTGCAATTTGTCCGACTATTTCATCGTTCCAATAGTCTCCAATAGAGGCAAAATTTGGTCCTGTGTCTGTGCCAATATTGATTTGTTTAATCTTGATCGGCTCTGTGATTGCTGGAATTTCTAACTTCGGTCCATCAACATCGCAAGTCCCTTCTGACTCCAGAATGTTGACGTTGCGAGGATCCTCATCCTCATCTTCTGGTTCTGCTGCGAAGTTATAGCAGTCGAGCGCATCTTCTAACTGGATGGCCCACTCAGGTTGAGTATGTACTGATAAGGTACAATCCTCAAATATCTTAATATTTATTACATCTAGGGCCTGATCAACACTTGGATACTCAGATTCAAAGGCGAAGGTGAGTAGAAAGTTGTCTATCATAAGTGGCCATGTAGTCGTTCCCTTGCGCAATTCAGTCTCTGTGTACCAGTTCCTTGGAACTGTGTCCAAAGTGTGAATGAACCGGTGAACCCATTCATCCTCGAGAATGTCCGACCAATTGTGTTCACATGTCTGGATATGTGACCTGGGGTCACTTTCTCCTGCGTATTTCTGCTGGACATACTCTCTGTCAGTAGAGAATCTGATCGCCATCACTCTCTTAAGATCATCCCATGATGCGATATTCTCTTTATGTGCATACCACCATCTTGCAGGTGTGGCTCGTACTGCAAGGTCCATAGTTGCGATCCTATGCTCGTGAGGAATTTGTTGTTTGAACTGCGTGAGAAAGTCCTGGATATCTATTAGACCATGTAATGATGGCATCTCGTTGATCTCTGCGCCAATCCATCGCAGTGACTTAGTCATGTACGCACATTTGTGCGCTGAGACTTTGTGAAGTCTGTTCTGCCAGTTCTCTAGGCCAACATCCGAATCCGATGCGCATGAGCTGTCGCATCGCCAACTAATGTTCCCTTCTGCGGTTGGATTGATGTAATCGCTCTGGTTTGCAGTCATCTGATAGAGACTCTCCATGTTACGTGCCTCTTCCTCTGCTTGGAGAGGTTCAATGTATCTAGGACCCTGAAGAGGATTTAATGGTGCGATGACCCGGATCTGCGCGTCCTCAAAGGTCATTTGTCTTCTCTTTAGGTCGATAATGGCCATGTTACCGATCGCCCAATCAATGCCTAGTAATGCTGGAGATGGTCTACTATCGCCAATGATTTCTATAACTTCAAAGTCTGCAGAGCTGCGAACTCCATCAATGTCGACTGGCACCTGCGGTAGTTGACCCAGTGGTGATACCCGTTGCTGATTCGCTAATCTCAGATGGATAGGCGATTTGACTAACTTAGGGCTACCCATCTGTTGCCATGTCTGCTTAGTCAGAACATTTATGTCTAATCCTAGATCTAGGATCACCTCATCCATTTCAAATTCTCCAACCTATGCTATGAGTCGCATCTCTCTTCCTGTTCTTGTATGTGCCATAATGTTATGAACAGCACGCTGTGCACTGCTCACGAAAGAGGATGGATGAAATTGGTCTATGATGCGCTGAAGTTCTCCGATAGCTTGCTCATTTCTTACGAGTTTTAAACAACTCCGCAGGAAGGATTGTACACTTCCTGTCAACTGGTCCTCATCGCATGTGCCCGATGTGGTAGCATGCGATATCTGTACAGGGATAATGCCACAAGGTGCTTGCTGCGGTATGCCCCTAGATGGTAGTACCTATGATCCTGATTGCATAGGGTCATCAAAGAAAGTCTTAGCTTCCTGAAATGTCTGTTTATTCTTCTATAGGTCAAGTGGTGTTGCTTTGTTAGGAGCTTTACGCACCCACTCCTGACCTGTGTTCTTTTCAGTATCCTTCGATGTCCCACTGGTGGAAGCACCGCTGCGAGTCACAATGTTGACTCTTGGTTCTGGTTGTTTCTGCTCAGCAGCAATAAGCTGGATTTTCTGGTGTACTGCTGGCTTAGGTTCTCTGATCTTAGCTATCAAGGTAGGACATTATTCTATAGCATGATCGTAAGATTTGCAATAGTTACATGTGGTGGTGGGGCTTTGATAGTCCCTAGCATAATGTCCTAGAACTCCACAGTTGTAACAAGTGACTGGTCCGCGACTACAGCCAAATCCTTCTCCACAGCCAAAGCCTCCTCCACGTCCTCGTCGTCTGAATCCTCCTCCACGGCCAACATGAGCCGGATCATGCTGTGGTCCTGCTGCTGGACCTTGTGTCTTTGATTGGACCCTGTACATGTCTTGCTTGCTCCGGACCATGAGATCATAGGCTCGGCAATCATGTTCATCATGGCCTACGGACTTGCAGAAGACACAATATAAGTTCTTAGGTGTCTGCACGTACTTCTGAAGTAGAGGGCATTGGTGAGGTAGATGTCCTCGCGTTTTGCATATTTCACACCACGGCCCGTGGGTTTGTGGTAAGGGGTTAGAAGCCCCGGTTGCTAGATATTCTACAAAGACTAGACAGTTGTCTTTAGTATGGCCTTGTGCTTTACACCTTACGCACCATATGTCTTGCGCAACTTCTTTCCCTTTCTTAAGCTCATGCAAGTGTAACGTGAGATTAGCCAACTAGTTTTGTAAAGTTGCCATGCCTGTACTAGTCTTAGCTAGAGGTGAAGCCTCTAGTTTCATCTCCATCTCCAATGCGTCGTCTTACATCTAGATTTTTTGCTGCATTAATGGCAGTCTGATGTGAGGGAGCAGCGCTGCAATAAACCATTCCTTATGCTGCTCTGGCGCAAACTCAAAGATGACTTGGTCTATAAGGGCTTTGAATTTCTGATCGAAGTCCCACACTGACTCTGTAGGTAACTGTTTGATGTCTTTGAACTCTGTAATGCACTGTGACTCAGACTTAGGTTTCTTAAACTCTTTAATCATGGTAGTCCTGACCTGGACAAGTGTTTTGGGTACCGCTGTGGCATACTTCATATACCATGTTAAGGCTCGTTCTCTCAGTGTGGTGACCAACTGTACAAGTTTAATATTATCGTCATGGACTGCTTTAATGGTCCACATGGCTTCGCATAGAAACCAATGCCGCTCTGGGTCCTCTGCCCCTATACCCTTAAATATAGGTAGCTTCATATCATCCCCCATTCTATTTCTATGTGGTGGATGTTGATTTGTTGTGTTACTACCACTCGGTGGTGTAGGTGGAGGTGATGTAGCGATAGTATGTGCTGTATACGAGCTACTAGATGGAGTTCCTACGGGATTTTTTTGAGTCTCGGTCTGTTTCTGTGGGGTGTAGGGGTGGTAAGGGATACCCCCTTCTGTTCTTTCTGTGGTACTATGACTATGTTGTCTAGTATTATCTGAACTATCTTCAAATATGGGAGATCTGAAATCTACTTTATATTTCTTTCCACTACGTGTACATCCAATGTCATCAAAATCACTCTCAAACTCTTGTGACATTACTATCTTTACTTATTCATCTGAAACTAGATCTAGTCTTCCTTTTTCGTGTAATAACATCTTAATGGACAAGTTTAAAGATTTTAGGTACTTACCGCGATATCCTTTGAAGAAGTAGCGCTCAGCCTCACTGAAGCTTTTTCTCTGTTCAACTGCAAACTCTGTGACGAAGCCTTCTAGCACACTCGCAAGCCAGAAGTCTATTGTCCTCGTAATGGGATTATCAAGGTTCTTCACGGTCTGAATCAGCTCCGGTGTCCAGACAATGTTTCTTTTCTTCTTGAATATGTTCTTATCAGTCAACTTTGATAACTAGTCGTAAAGCTCATTTCCATAGGTCGCAAAAAATATCTCATGCAAGTCTGTAAAGATATGTTTTTGTAACCAGTCCTCTATGCTCAGTCTAGGACTCCTGTTCTCTCGTTCGGCAAAATATTTCTCCTTAGACCCAACCCACTCGTTGAGTTCGTCTCTAGTAGGATGCCAACAGAACATCAGTGCTCAGTTTGTTCAAAACTGGCAACGAAACCATTTGTTGGTCGCTCTGGGCAGACTCGGGTTTACTATTATGTACCAACAACACCCCTAGCTCACTGGCCCTTTCGGAAACAGACTGCAGAGCGGCCTGAAGTCTCACCTGAAGTGATTCTAATGGGTTGGACAAAGACTGAAGTGTCTTTGACCAGGTTCTGTCGCATCCTATGTGCGTCTCGCAGCTCCTCGCATCCCGCGAGATCTCTATCTCCGCGACGCGCAACTTCCTCTTTCTCGCGATGACTCTAGCCCCTATCGCATCGCCGCGCCCTGGGCAACACGTAACCCTCTCCTATGCTATATCCTTAACCGCAGTGCACCACAGCTCCTTTGATGGTGCGATATCGCTTCCCTGCGATATCCTACTGCTGTGGCTCAGCGTACTTAGTGCTACTTGTGTCCGGCTGACAGGACTCAACATATAAGGCTGTGCAACACTACGACTCTTAACTGTATTGAGGAAAACATAGACAAACTCTTATGCAGAATACTTTAAGACTTCAACTTGTATTTATCCTCCTACACAGCTATGAACTGAATAACACATACATACATTTAACTGTAAGAAAAATCCATGTAAAGAGCGACAGATATAACAAGCAAACACAATCACATGAATCAATCACATAACATGCCAGTTTTACGTGGTTCACTTCCAGGATGGAAGCTACGTCCACAAAACTGTGTTTCTATATTATAACTCGGGGGAAGTAAACACAGTTCTGTTGCACCGCATATGCAGCTCGAGATCTTCTAGGTAACTCCGCACACAACTTGGAGCCCTTCTCTCTTAGATCTCTTTTCTATATCTATATTGCTTCTCTATAATATCTTCTTCCCTCTTTGTCAATCCCTGCAGATTGTTACATACAGGCTCAATGAGCAAGCTACTGGTTTCAGTTAGATAACTACAGCTAATAACAGAACCAGAGCTCAGCTTCCATAATACAACTTTCTAACAATGTCTACTTGGCTAACCGCCCAACCAACTAACCAACTATTGTCTAACCTTTTACAATAAAAAATACATCCCTTTATAGGCGGCCCGAAGGTCTCACCATTACAACACTATGGGCCTGTCCCAATAGTAACCCAAAAACCCTAAGTAGTGACAGTCGGCATATTTGTACTTGGAGGAGCCGCTTTCCGTCACACCACTGCTCTCTGCAGTCTTCCATGCTTCCTGGCGCTAACCATGGGTACTGTGCACCGCTTCCCTTCTTCTGTCCTTCGTCTTCAATACCTCGGCCTCGTCGCTCCTTTTCCTTTATGAGGGTAGTTGAGTCCTCCTTTCTTTGCCACTGCCTTCAATGCAGTGGGTGAGCTCTCTCTTCTCGGCCGCTCAGGTACTGTCGTCTTCCTTGACTTTTCTGTCCCAACAGTCACGGTTTTTGGCTCTGATCTGCAGCTAGAAACATGATACAACGTCGTAGCTTTACCTTATCTCTTCATCTTCGCCCAAAACTGTCTATCCGCCAAAATGGTAGCTTCTCTTGTAGCTGCGGGACCCTGCTCCAACATGAAGAAATTGCCACTCAATTCGACACCATGGAGCAAGAGGCCAAAACTATTATGGAGGCGACCACGCAATTTTGTCAAAGTATTATCCAGGATGAGCAACTTAATCAGCTGACTACACAGGTGCAAGAGGCAGAAGGCCAACTGACAACCCTGAAGACATCGTTGAAGGCCATGCCGCTAATGGTGTAGATCACCCAGGCCACAGAACTGAAGGCTCTACAGCAGCGAGCTGCCCGTGGACAAGAACGCTAACAAAAGCGCCACGTGCATCTTGACAAATTCCAAGAAATCGGTGGCCAATTGGCTGTTAAGGCCGTCGCCACGCTCCAGGTCGTTTAAGAGAATCGACAAATGGTCGACAGCAAGGCTAGTGAGGAACACCTCATCCAACAAACTTTGACTAATTGTCAGAGTATCACCATTAAAGTACAACTTCAGGTTCATGAAATTGCGCAGCAATTTGAAGATTTTAAGAACAAGACTTCAGCACACACCCTGTCAACTTGACGTGCCTCGAGGGTGAGCCACAAAACTATGTTGGGGGCCTGTTGGCAAGGGCTTTGGGGTAAGTGATTTGCGTGACATCGCGGTAGCTGCGCAAGATCATGTGGTACCGCACAAGGCAGATCAACGCGATGAGCGGAATAATAACCGCTTTTTGAATATTTTATGTATATTTTGACCAAGTTTTGTTGCAATAGGTTAGTAGCTGTTAGAAGTCAATTAGTAGTGGACTCTCAATGTAAAGGTGTAAGCCTATTTATAGATCTATTTTTGAGGAGAAAGGGGCAAGATTGTATCGGATAAGATTTGGTGCGCTCTGATTTATGGATAATTTTTTGTCTTAACTATGATTTATCTGGGTTTTTTTCTTGATGTATGCAGTCTCTGGTTTTGGAGAAGAATTGTGTAATGTGGTACATTTGCGCAAGGTTAATATGATGTGATTAGTATGGCTCAAATATTTTCTGTTATTATAGATCTGTTATGATGTTGAGACTCTGTTTTGTTACAATGGCATAATGTAGATGCAATTTAGCGTCTTTCTGCTATATCACTGTGATCTGTTGCTTTTATGTCAATGCAATCTGTGTTTCTGTAACTGTTTGATGCGCTATGGGTAATGATGTTCCATGAATAATGCTGCGATATTGTGATACTGTGTGATGATTGCATAAGTTATGGTGTCTGTCCGTTGGATCCCCATATCCTCCTTTCCCACTGTCAGAAACTTGGTTTTGACATCTCTCCCTTGAACGCCTCGGGTGAGACCTCGTCTGCTTCGTAAACATTGCTGGGCAGGGTAAAACCTGTCTGGGCCGGTGCTCAGGGAGGTTGTGCCGTAGGGCGTCGACAGAGTGGGAACCCTTGTCGACGAAGCTTTGTTGGTGGGTTTCGCCAACATGGAGATTGAGCCTAAAAGGACTAAGAGGTATGTTTGCACAAATACCTCTAATTATGTATGATTGCAACATTTTCTTTAGTGTAAGGGATTTCTTTCTAATGTTCAAGGAGGAAACATGGCTTTTCGTACTAATTGAGCTAGCAAACAATGAAGAGAAAAAGGACACATATGTTAAAAAAGAACACACATATGCACATGAACACAACAACATCAAGGATAAGACAAACAACCACATAGAAGAGGATACCCATAAGCACAATTCATGTATATGTTGGAGCTTAGTCTATTCTTTAGTACGTTTTCTAGAATCACTATACGACTAGATTTATAATTGTAGATTTCTTCTCATACTTGTTTTATCTATTCTTACTTTTACTTATAATGGTGCTAACATAAAGATATAGAACTACAACCTTAAGTTTTGAATATCAAGTACATTTATGTTCACTATTTTCTATTCAAAATTCTTACAATTAAGAGTTAAAGTGATCTATGTTTATTATTTTCTATTATTTCTATTAGTTGTACATCTATTAATTACTTGTAACTCTTAACTAGGATAAATTAGAATAGGACTACTATTAGCATGCCACATCAAAATTTGTAAGTAGTATAACCAATAACAATAACAGTAGTTAATCAAAGTTTTTCCATTCTAAATGGAGAAAAGTCTAATTATTCCCTTTCTTTAAATAAATCTTTGTAAATAACAAAATGTATTTTTCCATGCTAATCATTAATCATTATTACATTTCATTAAACCTATCAATCTAAAAAATAAAAAATAATTAAAAAACAAAATAATATTCTAAATATATATAAATATGTATATTTTTAACATTAAACCTTTTAATTTTTAACTAATTGCCGTTAGAAGTATTTGTCTTCTTTAAGAAGATATCCAATACAACTCTTACTTTCGATACCCATTTATTTTGAAAAACATGAAGTGAATACTAAAAATATAATTCTCCAAACCCCTACAACTATTATTGCAAACAAATATCTAGTTGGTGCCCTAATTCAATAAGCTTATCTATTTTTAAATGAATAAAATACAAAATAAATTTTGAAATTTCATTCATTAAAACATACCAACCTCATTTTCATAATAAAAGGTCACTCTTAATTGTTGCTGGTACCATTCCTTGAGAATTAGACACAAGGTACTAGACAATTAGTACAATGTCCAACGACCACTAGACAATTAGTACCATGACCAACGGTCAGATGGCTCATTAGGCAATTAGATAGGGTTAGGGAGTGAGCTAGCTCGGGAGCAATCCTCCTTCTATCCGACGGAGGAGGAGCAAAGTCAACGCTAACTTTGCTCCTCCTCCGTCCAATGAGGGAGGATTGCTCCCGAGCTAGCTTACTCTGTTAGGTACATGTCTCAGCGATCACATGGCTCCCCTAAACACTATTTTGTCTTTTATTAATTTCAACATCACATCACTTTCTATCACAATGTTGACTGTATAATCCTTTTGTTGATGCCACGGATATGATATGATCCTGACCCCACATTCTACGTAGAACGCCACATCAGCATATCCCTTACCTCCTCCACCACCATTACTTTTTCAGAGAAACTCAAAGGCATTAGTGAGATGATAGATCTCAACCTTTCACACATGGTACAACCAACATTGGTTGCGCTAACATTGATACAACCTTGTTGTTGTTGTGTTAACATTTTGCTAACAAGGATGGAAAAGCATTATTTTTTAATTAATTTGTTTTCTTAATTATTAATAAGAGAAATATATACAAGGGTTTAATTAATAAAATAAAGTTGCAGTAATATTTTCTACAAGTAGGTTTAAAAAAATAACGATCTTAGCTAAAACATTCATTCACAAAGGAAGTTACATCATATTATACATGAATATAACATAAAAAGAGATAGAGGGAAATTGCATGTGCAATAAACACTAGGCATGTGAGCAGCAGTATGTGGGGGCGAGTTCCTGTGGTTGAGGTTTCTTACGCCAAAAGTGAGTGTGTTGCTTGTTGTCACTGCGTTGATAAAGACAACATTTCTTGGGTATGCATCGAACCCTTGGCAGGTGTTGTGACATGATAACACCCTTGCATCTATTGCTTTTGGTGGTGTTTTGTGCTCTGTGCATGTGGTATTTTCTATATGTGGTTGCATTCGGTGGTGGGTGTAGAATATTTGAAACTCAATTGGTTAATTTCAGAGCTAAGACTTCAATATAACATATTGTAGATTCATTTTTACAGCTAAATATAGCAATTTCCTGCAAGGTCATTGGGCCTGGCTTGCATTTAACTCTTTTCCTTTGGAGTGTCTATTTTATACTGCTTTGACTAGAAATGTCCAATGTGCCATTGCATTTAACCATCACCTATGCTAGAGAAGCCATTTGAATCAACTCGCAGGTCTACACAATATTTTTAGGGGCTTGTAGGAGTTCTGGACTTATCTTGAGGTGTTCTTAGTATGTGTTTCTAAAGTTCCTTGATGATATGTCCTATATGTCATTGATGTTTGTGTTTCGGCCTTTGTTGGGCAAGGGTTCAAGGGATTTTGGAACATATTATATTATATTTGCAACATGTTATAAGATCTTTTGTAGCATATTATATTGCTCATTGTGCATGTAGGCTTGTTTATGGTGACAAGAACGTGAACAGATTCAACGTTTTAGAAAGTATTTAGGCAAATCTTCCCATGCTTGCTTCCAAAACAACCAAAACTCCCATGTGATTATTTACGATTTTGGGATCCTTGGGCTTGTAGTGAGCTTGAGAACTTGCAGTCCTTTTAGATTGTGTGTATGTTTGGTGTTGTCCCTATTGCATATTCCTCTTGGTTCACTTTTGCAATTCATGCATGGGTTTGGTTTCTTCTATATAGACATGGAAAAAGGTCTCTGTCTTTTTACTGTATAAATCTGGAAAAAAAGTGTTTGAGATTGTAAGTTTTGCAGAGAATGATTGTGCAAGATGCCAAGAACATTGATGAATTCAACGTTTCAAGAAGTAATTGGTAAATTGATCTCATGCTTATTTCTGAAACAAAAAACAACCCCATGTTACTATTTATGGTTTTGGGAGCCTTCGGATTGTAGTGGGATTAGGAATTGTGCAAGGTTTTGTGTGAAAATTACAAGCATAACTGATATTGCTTTGGAGATGGTTTAGAGGGGCTGATTCACAAAATATTGAAAGGGAAAAAATTATAGATGAGAAGGGTTTCTATGTTGCACGTAATCTAGGGTCTTGCCTCCAAATTAATGAATGCAAGTTCACAAAATGCAAGCCCAAGTCAATGAACATGTTAAAAAAATGTAACTTAGAAGATATTCTATTGTACTTTTATTATATTATTACTATTCCTCCTTCAAGAGATGTCATTGATGTAATTGGTAAAGTAAACTTCTTGAGGTAAAACGTTCATTGTATATCAGGTCGATATTACCCACAAAACTAATTTATAAATGTTATTTTGAGTCTTCCTAAGTAGGCCAGCCCTGTTTTAGAGAAACATGCTGACATAGTTAAGTTAAGATGTCACTCACTTGATAAATATAAATAGGTGAGTCGCCACCCTCATTTAGACACATCTCCCACACAAGTGCACAAGAGAGAGAGTGAAGAGGCTCACTAGGAAGAGGAAGTTGCTAGTCTTTTTCTTGGGGTTGTTCATTGTACTTGGTCAAATTCTATATTGAGGAAGTTTTGTTGGGTTTTCTTCCCCAAGAGGGTTTCGTAGGATAAATCTCTATGTTCTTTTGTCTTGTTGTGCTTGTCTTTCTTTCAGTGATCCTAATGTTATGGTTATGAAATGTATAAAGTTTTTATATAACTATTAAAATATCAACATGGTATCAGAGCTACCCTGAAAGAATTCTTTGTGCAGTCATGACACTACTACAACTACAACTACTAGAGATTAGGGCTTCATGCTTGAAACCCTAGAAGAAAAAATATAGTCATCCAGTAATTTTCGCTATAACTCGAATTTTGTGAAGGATCAGGAGATGAAACTTGGATATGTCAAATATGAGATGTTAATATACCTTGTGTATGAGTTTTAGCCTCATATTCATTGTACTTTTGGAGATATGATTCCTCCAAAAAGGGTTCCAACCTCTTCCAGAATTCAATCTTAAACAGGTGACCTAGGGAGAAATGCTATATCTCGGGATAGGAATATCCAAATAGAATTTTGTAAGATGTTACAGAAAGGGAACACAATTTATTTTTTCTGGTGTTATTTTCAAAACCTGAAGTTGAAACAATGACAGATAAAAGACCTACATCCCAAGACACTTTTTTCCAAAATTTTATTTGATCATAAAGTAGAAGCTTGCTGCAAAACTGGATCACTACGAAATTGGCTCTCTATGAAACACAGTTCGTTGTGAATTCCCTGAACCAGATCGTGGGAAGAGTTTAGATTTGATATTCTTATTGAGGATGCTTTAAGCATTATATTTATGTTGAAAATGATGTCAAAATTTGTTATTAGGGTTTTTGTATGTTTTTGGGAGTTTTGTTTTCAAGCAGAGGATAACATTTCTGATCTCTATTCTACATCAAAGGGAAAACGCAATCAATCATGTTTTCGATTTAGGTCAAGAAAAATGAATAAATATAGAAAACATACATTTTGTAGCATGCTACTCGCTCCTAATTGCCTATAGGAATTATTTCCAGCATGCCAGTTCGCTGCAAATTGTGCAGAAAATAGGGTATTTTTTCAGTGTTTTCATGTTTTTGTCATTCACTTTGGGAACGCTTCCCATACAAATGGAGAAGAATTTTTTAAATCCCAAGGAGTGTTTTTGTCAAGAACAGACCCAAATAAAAAAACCTCTTCCATTTTCTTCACAGATATCATGGATCGGAATATTCAAATGAATATTTACATCATATTTTTCAGATTTCGGCATTTCCAGTTTTAGTCATGATCTTTTAGCATGGGTTTCGAGAAGCTAAATAGGAAATTTTGAAAACTCAGAGAGGTGTGTCTCAAAAAATGGCTCATATATGAACACCTCCTTCCATTTCTGCACATATATAGCAGTGAAATATAGGAAGGTATCTTTGACTCCTATTTTTAAGAAAACCGACATTTCGTAGTGTGTTGTCTGCTGCAAAAAAATTTAAGAAATACATGTCACCGTGTTTCCAATTCACTGCAAAGTGTGCAAGAAATTAATTTCTAGAATCTTCTAGGATGTAGTTGATGGTGCCACTTCAACTTTCGACTTTGAGGACATGAAGACTATGAAAATCTTGATAAATCACAAAAATCAGATCTTGTAAAAAGTGTATTGGTTGAATTAGAATTTAAACCCTAACTTTTAGGAGATAGGTTGATTTTCTTAGATACTTTGAAATTTGATCATATTTTTTTAATATTAAGGGGATTTGAATCCTCCGAATACTTATGTAATCGTTTGTATATATATTAGATAAAAACAATGATGTAGGGGTTGGTTCGAGTGTTTTTGAGAAGAGACTCTGAGTTGTACTTGTGAAGTTTAATACAAAAGACTTCAAGCTAAATTTAGAAAACTCTTTTCTCAAGGATTCATATGTTTATGGTTATCTGGTACCGTGATTCCCCTTGTGTATGTTTTTCATGTGCTTTTATCACATTGAATGTCATTTATTTCAAGTGTCTAGTTGAATGGGATAGTTTTAGAATTCGTTGATCATTCATGCTCTAAAACTGGTGCAATTAGATACTCCTCTCACTTCCTCTAAAGTTATACTTGAAATTCATCCTCATTCAGATGCTCTAGATATAATGGATTGTTATCTTATTTTGACTTGCCATGCTACAGCATACTTATTAGCCAGATTTACATAAACTTTCTTGCCCTTGAGGATATTAAGTTTCCTTCAGTCTGATCATCTATTTGCTTGTATTGACCGTACCACCAATGGCTTTATCCTATCATCTCATCCAACAAACATCTCAAACTTTTCTCTCTTTACGGTTCTGGTCACTTTCATCTTAAAACATATCATAAAATCATCTTAAATCCAAGGGAGAGCCCTCTTTGGTTGGAAAGACCAGACTCCAACCTAAAGTAGGTTTGAAAATTTTACCTTATTGATTTTTCTACTACATCACAGAGAAATTACCAAGTGCTAACATACTTAAAATTTTGGGCACTTTGTAGGTCGTACAAGTTCGCCCTTCTAAGAACACAAAAATTCACAAGTCTTCGGAAAATTACGATAATGTTTTCTTAGCACATCATATTTCAGTAAATCATGTGGCATTGTAGAGTATACATATCATACAACTACAAAGAAAATATCTATACTTGGAGGTTCAAACATTTCATAGTTACAAAAGCTTCCAAACTGTCCCCAAATCAGGGTTTAAATTATTTTTCCTTATTTCTAAATTATGGCCTACCTTGAAAAGTAAGTTACTTTCAAATAATTATAGATCTCTTTCTCGAGTTCATAAGCTCATTTATTTTTATTTTTATTTGGTATGTGTTCCAACATCTTTAAATAACACAAAGATTTATGGTTCAGAGGGTAAACATGTGGTTGGGGAAGCATACATGTAGAAAATATAAGGGTTCTTAATCCACATTATTGTGAACCCTTGTAACCTTTGTTGGTACCCCTTCAAGTAGTACCACATTAGAAAGCACATGTATACAAATTTTCACTTTCACATACCCTCAGGTATATCATAATTCCCAGAGGTATGCCTAGAATTGTTCTTAGATAAACTCATAACTATTTTGTTGGTATAGTACACCAAGAATACAACACGGGGAGATCACTTCTAGTACTCGGGCAATTGAACAGTATGGATAAAGGCATAGTCTATCCTATAAATTAGTCAATTCCTTGAGATATCAATTTCAGTACTACTATCAAAACCCACAAATATATAAGAGAGCTATAACAGTTGACACTCCTTTGAATTAGGGACCCTATAAACCTTACTCTCCACCAACCATCCCATGGTGGATAGTCCTCTTATATACCACCTTGCAATACCCAAACAACATTAATACTCACTCTAATGTCATAAATATTGATATGTTATATGAATAATGAAAGAATCTTCAATCCAAAATCCAGGAAAATGATGATCGATATATGGGATAGAAACTTTGTGAGGAGATAAGAAACCTATACCAAAAGTTGGATTGAAAGTTAAATTGTATACTATATCAAATATCACCTCATGAAAAAATACCTTGGAATATACAAGTGAGTAAGCCACACTAGGAAGAACCATCTCACTTAGAATTATCTATCCATTTACAAAACCCTCTGGACCCTCGTATCCACAAACCACTCTCCATGGATAGCAACATCTTAAACCATTTTCTTAAAGTGGATGGACAAATTTGATGGTTCTAACTCATAATTACTGGTCATACAAATGAAACATTACTTTTCCCTTCATGGTATTAGTAATGAACTGATGAAACTTAATTTGGAAGTCTTGTATCTAGATCCAGAGTAATGGCAATGGTGGCAGTAGCATAAAAAATCCTATGGGAAATTTATCATTTGGAGTATATTTTCTAAATATCTACATGCTTATTATGAGCAAGATACTCACTATTAGGGGTGTATTACCAAGTTATATTAAATAAGCTCAATCATAGAATTTACCTTATCCTTTGATCAGTTATCCATTTGCACAAAGAACTTTATTGATCCTTTCTATAAAGAATGTTTTATTAGTGCCCTTAACTGTTGGGTGTGTTATATTCTTTGCATGTAAATCGACGGTTGAAGTCGATAGTTGACTGTAATTTAAGTCGACATATGATATAATCTTGGTCAATGGGTGGACTAGCATAGTCAACTTGTCATCAATAATGACTGGTCAATGCGGAAGTTGAAAATCACAAAGTGTGCGTGGATTCAACAAATACTTCGACAAAGAGAAGCTTAATGGATGATTGGCTATGGTTGAATCAGTTAGGTTGATTGTAATAGAATAATTGCATTCAATTAGGAAGTGATGGACCACCATTTATTAGCAATTAGCCATAACTAACATGGTTATCTCAAGCTAGTTCATGTGTTTCATTTATAAATATGATGTAAGATGGAAGGATATGGGAGAAGACACAAGAGGATGAGAAGTATTGTACTGTACCGACTAGACTGTGTTGATATTGTACAAGAGTAGTGAATTCATGGTTGAGTTGTAGTGATCATGTAAAATGTTGTTGTAAACACCAGTTATTAGCGTCGTTAATATATGAGTGGTAAAGCTCACTAGTTTGTTGGTTTTCTGCAGTAGAGGGGTTTTCAGGGTAATTTTTGTGTACTGTGTAACTATATTTTGTGGGCCATTGTTAAGTATGCTATATGTTTAATTGTAAGAATCAATATGCATGCTCATTGTATTAGGTATTAGAACCAAACAATTGGTATCAGAGCTATATTTGGCTTTAATGGGATGTATTTGTTGCTGAGGGTTTGTCTTGGTCCTGGATGTGGTGAATACCTAGTTTCAGTGGAAGTTCTAAAACGAGTGATTCATAGTTAAGAATGGTCGATAGTTCGAGGAATATGGAAATTGAAAAGTTTAATGGATATATTTTTTTATCTTTGGAAGCTTAAAATGGAGGATATCCTTCTAGATCAAGAGAAATGGGTTGTTGTCGACCCAAGAACTACTATGAAAAGCATGTCAAAGGAATTTTGACAAAAAAATGATAAGGAAATCAAGGAGTAGAATCCAACTTTGTTTTGTATTGATGAATGTATCGAAAAAAGACAGTACAAAAAAAATTGGAAAAAGTTGGGGAACTTGTACCTATCAAAATATGTGGTGAACAAGTTGTTTGTTTGGAAGAAACTATACCCTTCGAGGATGAATGAGGGAAACTTGCTTATAGAGCACCTGAATGCGTTCAACATTGTGATTAGTATGTTGTTGTCTATATATATTAAAATCACCAAGGAAGAGAAATGTATCAATCTGTTGTGTTCTTTTCTGAACTCATGGTATAACTTGGGCATGGCTATTGGAAGCAATAATATCACATTGAATATTGATGATGTGGTTGCATCTCAATTGTCATAGGAGATGAGATGAAAGACATTGGAATATTTGATCGATGTTGCCTTTGTAGTGAGAATTCATTGGTCAATAGAGTAAAAGGTAAATCCTTTCATAGATGTTGAGATGTAGGTCTAAGACTAGATATAAATCCCTTGGTTTGATGACAAGAAGATGCTAGAAATGAGGAAACTTTAGGCATTGTAAGTGAGGATATAAGTCAATGGAAATGGAGAAGAGAAAAGGATATGAGGAAGTACAATTGACTACAAGTAAGCCTTCAACTGAAGAAAAAGGGGATATGTATTTGTCCCAACAAGTATATAGTTAGATCATGGATAATGGTTGATTGACTCTATTGTATCATTTCGTATGACCCCATACAAAGAATGGTTCTATGAATATGAGAATTTTGACATCAGTAATGTTCTTCTGGGATATGATTAATTGATTAGTATTGTTTAACAAGGTAAAATTTGACTGCTATTAAAATATAGGAGAGTAACTTGTTGCAGCTGCAACCGTTCTCCCTAAATTTCTTAAAAAAATTTGGGCCCCTCCTCATCATTTAGAATTACTTTGATTTCGTTTGATCCATAAATGTTTGGTCTCGTTTTAACTTTGGTTGATTCTGAAGATGAATTTGCGGCTTGTTTTCAGAGGATGCTTGTGTTAAGATTTTGTTATGGGTCGTGGGGTTGAATTTGGATTGCTAGCCTAAAACTCGTCAGATCAATTGCTTTTTGAACAAACCATTGTCTCTGAGGTGAAACAGTTTGACCTTCGCTGAATTCGAGTTTTCTAACACTTAAGTTTTCTTATGATCGGGCGTCATTTTTATGTTGGATCGGAAGCTATAATCTTATGCCCGTCTGCCGTTGCAGCTGCCGAAGCGGTTTGGCGTCCGAAGTGCAGAATGTTCCGGCTTCCGATTGGGAAGTTTCCCACCCGAGGGTCGCGCCTCTTAATTTTTCCTTCCGCCGTTGCGGCTGGCGAAGTCGTTCTTCTTCCGATGAACAAACCTTTCCGATTTCCAATTTTAAGTTTTTTCCGCTCACAGGTCTCGCGTGGCTATAATCTTTTTCCTCCCGCCGTTGCGGCTGGGAAAGTCCTTTAGCCTCCGAAGTGTAAAGCCGTTCGACTTCCGATTAAAGCTTCTCCTGCCCGCGTGAGGTGTCACTTTAACCCCTGTCTTTTTCGTCGTTGTGGCTAGAAAAGCCTTTTCCCATCCGATGTCTTTTCCTTTCGATTGTCGGCTTTAAGTTTTCCCGCCAAAGAGTTTCCTGTTGACCGTCGTTGGCTAGGTTTGTCAAGCCCGCAGGTGGTGCGCCTGGCCATTGCCTTGTGGAATAGTCCTTTCAATTGGTAGAGTTTGTTGCTTTGTTTTGTAACGCAGACCCACCAAATGATGCTTGTTGATTGATTGCAGGTGGGTTCAGGAGATCGGTCAAACTACCATGGTGTGAAGGAAAGTGGACCATTTGGCAGAAGCAGGGAAAAGACAAAATAAATGGTGACAAAGGAGCAGTTCTGAAAGGTCTGGCAGTTACTTAGCCACTCATGGCCATGCAGGAACATGAAGCGTTGAGGAGAAGGCAAAGCGTTCGGGGGGCAACCCAAGCGGTCTGAAGTTGTAGTTTAAATATCTGAAAGTGGAACTTAGCGAAGGACTTTTTTCCCTGGAAAATTTTGTAAACTATTTGGCTTGTAAGAGGAACTACTTCGTTTTATAGTCAGAAACTGCAACTTTTGCCTATTGGAGAGAGAGAAATGTGGAATGTATCAATGTGACTAAATGAATAATGTTGAAGAGGAACTACTTCATTTTCAGCTGTGTTTCATTTACTGTGAGAGTATTTAACTTCCTGAACCTATGTTTTTTTTGTTGAATGTTCTTCAGTATCTTTTGGGATGTTTTCCACTGTGAGTAATAAATGTTGTTCATAAAATAATCAGCTATCTGGTTGTTCAAATATCTATAATTGTTCATGTGTCTTGAAAGAAGTGTCAGCTAACTGTAACTCTTCATAATGCATGTGCAAAATGTATTACTCACTTACGATCGATAATCCTGCTCCGTAGGGATAGTTTAGGTAGTTAGTTTCTTTTCTTGTTGTTTGTGATTGGGATGCTAGTGAGTCTAAGACGAGAGGTAAGAACCTGCGCATCACATTGTGACTACTCCTCGCATATTATCGCCCTGCATGGTTAATTAGGCACTTGCATATCATACATTAAGTCGAAAAAATACAAAAATACATGATGGACCAAGCTGAAACCGGTAAAGCCTTTGTTTTTATCACTTTGACCCACGGTAGCCAGACCGTAAACCGAACGGATTCCCTATACCAAATAGTCAACGGGCTAGTTGGGAACGTTGACTGTGGAGAATCCCTTACTGTTGTTGCCTATGAATTTCTTGGCATCAACAGTTTTGGCTCTAGAAGGAGGGCCGCCAGTGCATGGCTGGCCGAGGAAACCCGTTTTCCTGAGAATATTCCACTGATAACCGTTCTGAAAGCAGTGGATTTCAAAATCCAATTCCGGAAGAAAGAGAACATCTATATTCTGTTGGCAACGAAATTGTTAATGATCTGAGAAGACACACCAGGGCATATGTGAAGAAGATTGGAGGATTGCCAATCATCCCTGAATTGCCCAGAAGAGAGTATAAAAAGAAAGATCATCCTGAAGCGGAAGGCTCAGTGTTGGTTGGAGACTGGGAAGAGCTTGTAGAGACAGCCTTATAGGAAGTTGTGCTACCTTTGAATCAAGAAGGCCCAGAAACCCCTCACAGTTCCCCTGCTCACACTCCCGTTGGTTCACCTCCTAACTCTCCACCCAGACTCATGGCCGGCGTAAACGCAAACCAACCACCTAACCCACCAAATACACCACCTGCATGGAGAGCCAGATCACCATTAAACCTGACACCTCCATTACATGACCTACCCCAAGCCTTTGACAAGTTGTTACCTAAATTCGACCCCAATGAGAAGATACTAGTAGATGATCATCTACAGAGTTTTTACTTGGCGATAGAAGGATTGAGGGCTGGGGAGCATGAAGATGTAGCCTGCAGACTGTTCCCGCATACCCTTAAAGGAGCTGCAGCATCATGGTACTTTGGGTTTCCTGCTAACTCTATCCCGGATTGGGATACCTTCGAAAGAATTTTCAGAAGTAAGTATGCAACCCAGAAAACTCATGCGGCTCTCATGAAAGGGCTGTGCGCGTTGAAGAAAGAAAGAAAAGAAAAGGTGCACAATTTCACACAAAGGTTTGCAGCCTATCTCAAGAATTTATCTGAAACGGATAGGCCTTCAGACAAAGTTCTGATTGAATATTATACTTCAGCTCTAGGCCCTGATCTGGCCATGTTTGCCAAAGGCAGGGCCAAGCCTACTTTGACAGAAACTTATGAAGAAGCAGAAGTGGTGGAAGCTGAAAGAGAGAGCATTGAAGACTATCCAGAACAGTCAGGAGAGAAAGGTGCGGGAAGAAAATCCATGTTGTTTACTAATCCTAAGGAAGAAAAGTCACCATATTTGGAAAATATGGCCAAAATGATGCAGAAGCTTTCCAAGAAAATCATAGATATGGATAAAGAAAAGGAAGCACAAAAGTTTTATAAGCCATATTATAAGAAAAGAGAGGATAACCATCAGTCTCAACCTCCTCATCACAATACTGCATCTATGAATTTAACAGAGGTAGGCTTGGACAATTTTTGCACTTTCCACCAACAGCCACACTCTAAAAAGAATTGTCCTCAATGGATTAATTCGATGACGTTGGTCATGAATCAACTGTTAGATTCTAGATTAACAGAAGAGGGAGATGAAGAAAGAAAAGAGAATTATGCTTCTACTTCTACCAAGGAGTAGGAAGAGGAAACCATGGCTTTATGGAATTCTGTCTCGTTATTTGATGCTGAAGAAGAAAAGACTCAGGGGTACAAGGACATTATGGAAACCAACGTAGCCACAAGAAGTCAAGGAACGGTTAAGGAAGACAGTCTTATAATCCCAAAGATTAAGAGGCTGCAGAGAAATGTTAAGAAGAAATTTCAAAACAAATCTTTGGCTGCTAAAATTCCAGAATTCACTATTACCAGCCAAAATCCTAGGCAAAGTGACGCGCAGGTCAAGACAAGTGAAGAAAATGCTGATAAACCCCACCCCATGGAGAAACCGATGGATTATGACATTGTGGAGGATTTAAAAAAGGTAAAAGAAAATGTGCCGCTATTCGAAATGTGTAAAGTGCCGCAGCAAAAAGAAAGACTGTTGAAAGCACTTGAAGCATCTGATGAGAAGCTGCTCGCCAACAATCAACCTCAGGAAGAAGAAGAGATTGGAGAAACCAGCGTTGGAGGTAAGTCTAAAAGAAAACATCCGCCTTTCCTCCTCATGTTTGAAATATTCAATCATAATGTACATAATTGCTTGGTAGACTCAGGGGCGTCGGTAAATGTTATGCCCATATTAGTCTGTAAAAGGATAAGTGGGAAGCCTAAGCCATCCATGTGGAGGGTGGTTCAATTGGACAGAACGGATGTAAAGGTGATTGGTGAGATGGAAGACATTCTAGTCTGTCTGGCATCTAATGACAAAGTTTGCCAAGTTATTAACATCGTGGTGGCTGATATACCAGACGCTTATGGTCTTGTCCTAAGCAGAGATTGGTCGGCCAAATTAAATGGATATTTCGCTTCAGATTGGTCCCATCTTTGGTTGCCGTACAAAGGGAGTCCAAACCAGATTAAAATTCTAAGAGAGCCTCACATGAAGTACAATGTTACTCAACTAGAGGAGAAGATTGTGCCAGTGGACTCTGTATTGGGAAACTATTTTATTGAGTTAGAACCAAGGAATTATCAAGCGGAAGAAGCCAGCAACACACCTGACACCCAGCCTGATCTCCTTCGATTCTCACAGGCTGATGAGATTGACTGTAATATAGTAAGCTTAGCAGTAGGAATAGATTCACCTTCAGTAGTTAGTAATTTTTGGATTTTGTTTTTTGATGGCTCAAAGACATTAGAGGGGTCAGGGGTTGGCTGTGTCTTGATCGATCCCTAGGAGAATAAACATTTCCTTTCATGTAGATTAGAGTTTGAGTGTACTAATAATACAGCTGAGTACGAAGCACTGGTGCAGGGCTTAAAGAAAGCAATTGAATTAAAGGTAAGTAATTTAAAAGTTTTTGGATATTCCGAAATTATTGTGAAACAGATCCGGAATCAAATACATTGTGTTTCTCCTCACTTAAAGGCTTACCAAAATGAGGTATGGGATTTGCTTAAATTTTTTGATGCATTCAACATTATTTCAATTCCAAGAATTAAAAACGTAGCAGCTGACCTGTTGGCCACATCAGCCGCTAGGCTCGTACCCACTAATAGTCAGTGTTCTGTTGAATTACTTTTCAGGCCCTCTGTACCTGATATGATTACGAACCTACGAGTGTTCGATGATGACCAACAGATCATAGAATTTTTAACAAATGACGAGGTGTTTAAAGGAGCGATCATAGACGATGAAGAGCATCAGGCCGAGATGAAATTTGACAATTTCATTCCTAAAGGAGTCAGAACGTTAGAAAAAAGGTTCGATTTAAATGAAAATTTCAGAAGACCAGCCAACGTGAAGACCCACAGCTCATCTCTACAGTTCGAGCTGATAAATTTAGGGACTGAGAATAATCCCAAATTCGTAAATCTTGGCAAATGTTGTTCACCAGCAGAGAGAGACAAATTCATCAGTCTGTTTAAACAATATAAACATGTTTTCGCATGGACGTACGAAGATTTGAAAACATATGACACCGGCATCATCAAGCATGTCATCCCTGTTAAAGCAGGCGTTAAGCCATATCAGCAGCCTTTGAGAAAAATGCATCCGAAGCTGGAACCACTGATTCAGAGTGAAGTGAAGAAATTATTGGATGCTAGAATCATTTTTAAAGTCAGACGCTCTGAGTGGGTATCAAATATGGTACCAGTTAGAAAAAAATCTGGAGAGATCAGATTATGCATTGATTTCAGAAATCTGAACCGAGCTTCTGATAAAGATAATTACCCTGTGCCACCCATGGAGCAATTGCTGCAGATGGTCTCTGGTTTGGAACTGTTTTCATTATTAGATGGTTTCTCTGGATACAATCAAGTGTTAGTAGCCGAAGAAGACAGATTAAAGACAACGTTTAGGACCAAATGGGGAACCTTTGCCTATAGAAGGATGCCTTTTGGGCTTATAAATGTGGGAGCAACATTTCAGAGAGCTATGGACATAGCTTTCCGTGGATTGATCGGCCGCAGCGTTGTAGTGTACCTAGACGATATTACGATATTCTCGAAAAAAAGAGGAGATCACGCATTTCACTTAAGGAAGATTTTTGAACGCTGTTGAAAGTATGGCATCTCACTCAATCCTAAGAAATGTGTGTTTGTTGTCACAGAAGGCAAGTTGTTGGGCCACATCGTGTCAAAGCAAGGGATCTCCATTGATCCAGAAAGAATTAAGGCTATTGAACAAATCCCCTTGCCCCATAATAAAAAGGGGATGCAATCATTCATGGGAACCATAAATTTCGTACGCAGGTTTGTGCCTGATTTCACTCAGACTGTTAAGCCGCTGTAGTAGATGGTCAAGCAGAATGCACTATTCAAGTGGATTGAAATTGAGAAGAATGCTTTCAGCAAAATTAAAACTGCTGTGGCACACGCACCCTCCTTGAAAATCCCAGACTTTGATAAAGACTTTATTCTGTATACATTCGCATCCGACGACTCACTGGTAGCCGTGCTCACCCAAAAGGAAGAAGGGGGGGATGAATTCCCAATCTCCTTTATGAGTACTAGTCTACAAGGGGCTGAATTGAACTACCCTACTGTTGATAAACAAGCTTACGCAGTATTCAAAGGAGTAAAGCAATTCAGGCCTTATATTTTGAAGAATCGAACCAAGGTAATAGTCCCCTACCCAGCTGTAAGATCCCTTCTCATACAGAAAGAGTTAGGAGAAAGAAGGGGCAACTGGGTAACATCTCTTCAAGAGTACGACCTTGAATTCAATCTAGCCTCTATAGTTAAAGGTCAGGGGTTGTGCAAATTGATGACTAAAAGTGGGAACAATGAAGAACAAGCCTGGGAGAATGAGGCCGAATTACATGTAATGGATGTATGTCCTTTGTTTACAGCTCCTGAGTCTTGGTATAGAGACCTTGTACATTACCTGCAGGCAAGGATGTTACCTGAACATTGGAATTCTAAGCAAAGAAGAGCGCTACGTCTTAAATCAGCATCTTATCAAATTGTGGAAGGGGTATTATTCAGAAGGAATTACGACGGGGTTCTTCTCAGATGCTTAGAAAAGGAAGATGCAAAGAAAGTGATGGCAGAATTGCATGATGGTCCCGCTGGAGGACATTACTCAGGGGATACCACAGCCCACAAAATCCTCAGGGCAGGTTACTACTGGCCTACGCTCTTTAGAGATGCACACACACATGTCCGGAAGTGTGATATTTGCCAAAGGTGTAGTGGGAGACAACCCAAAGCAGCAACAACTCTAAAGCCTGTGATGATCACTGAGCCTTTTGAGCAATGGGGGTTGGACATTATTGGAGAAATAAAACCGAAATCCTCTTTGCAACACAAGTACATTCTGACTGCTACTGATTATTTCACTCGCTGGGTAGAAGCTATCCCGCTGCACAAGATAAACGAAGACGAAGTCATCAGCTTCCTGTAAGATCATATCATGACCAGGTTTGGAGTTCCAGTTTCGTTAGTCTTTGATAATGCTAAATAATTTTCATCAATTAAATTGACTGCATTTGCTCATGATAAAGGGATAAAATTTCATTATTCTACTAATTATTATCCACAAGGAAATGGCCTGGCTGAATCCTCTAACAAAAATATGATTAGAATTTTAAAGAAGACTGTGGTAGAAAACCAGAGGACTTGGCACTCAGCATTACCAAATGCCCTTTGGGCCGATAAAGTCACCCCCAAGTCTGTGATTGGAGTGTCTCCATATACCCTTGTCTATGGTAAAGAAGCCATCCTTCCTCCCAATATAATGCTACCATCTTCCATACTAGCTCAAGAGTCCAGAGGGTCGGATGATGAAGTTTTACAGATAAGAATATATAATCTCCTGAAAGTAGAAGAGGCTAGATCTAAAGCCAAAGAATGCTTTAAGCAACAACAAGAGTCAGTTAAGAGATGGTTTGACAAACATAAAGCTGGGACAAAAGACTTTGAAGTAGGAGACTTAGTCCTCAAATGGGACCACCCCCATGATGAGAAAGGAAAGCATACCAAATTCCAGCAGTTGTGGGTAGGCCCTTTTCAGATCGCAGCCAAGCTTGGTCCTTCTACTTACAAGTTGCAAGATCTGCAGGGGTGGGAAGAGAACTTGCCAGTAAATGGTTTGGTTCTCAAGCCTTATTTTTCTTGAGTCTGTTTGATTTCTTCTGTCTTGTATATAAATGACTCGTCTGGCTGTCTTTTGAGTCATGTTTTCCAGTTTGCTTTAGTTTGAGCTTTCTTGTTTTCAATAAAAGGGACGAACCCGCGGTTGCATGGGGAACATCAAATTTTTTTTGGGGGAATGATAAACAATCTAGTTATCAGACTGTGGGTTGTTGTTTGAACTTCTTCCAGTTTAGTCGTTTTCTCAAATAATTATGTGTGCATTGAAGTCCTGCTTAACCCTTGTGAAATAAATTGGATTCAAAGAGTTTGGAATACTATGTTGGGGCTCCATCCACGTCACACTTCAAATATTCTAAGGAGTGACAGCAGAGGACCCATGGAAAGGAGCAAGGTGAATAGTATATTAAATATAAATGATCCCATGCCAAGAAACGAATGCCAAAAGGCAAATAAAGAGTAAAAAAGAACTCCTATGAAAGCATCATAAATCAAAGCAGGTGCTGAATCATGTGTACTAAGTTGCCTAAAGATCCTCTCCGTCCGTGAGCTGAAAATTGAAGTACACCACTCACACAAAAGGAAACTATGGGATAGAGGATCCTGAAATAAAATTCAATAAGACAAGGCATTCAGGAGGACTCATAAGATAAGGGACAAAAGTCCAAAAGCACAAAAAAGTGCTAAAATGGCATGGGAACGAGGAACAAACGAATATTTTTGTTTACCATGTGCTGTAATCCTGTGGTGTCCAAGCTATCAGCTACTTGAAGACAGAGGTAATAATGAAACTCATCTTCCGGCCTCAACAAAGTTATCTGGACTTGAAAATCTTGGTTTCCACTCTCCAAAATTGGACTGTCATCAATGATTAAGGGTACACACTTCTGTCATTTGAGAAATCCATATGGCTGGAAGAATGCAATAGATGCATTCGTTGTTAAACATTCTGTCACTCAAGATAAATCGCCCAGAGATCTAGGTTCACCAGGTAATCGCCAATTGTTGCAGCTGCAACTGTTCTCCCTAAATTTCTTAAAAAAATTTGGGCCCCTCCTCATCATTTAGAATTGCTTTGATTTCGTTTGATCCATAAATGTTTGGTCTCGTTTTAAATTTGGTTGATTCTGAAGATGAATTTGTGGCTTGTTTTCAGAGGATGCTTGTGTTAAGATTTTGTTATGGGTCACGGGGTTGAATTTGGATTGCTAGCCTGAAACTTGTCAGATCAATTTCTTTTTGAACAAACCATTGTCTCTGAGGTGAAATAGTTTGACCTTCGCTGACTTCGAGTTTTCTAAAACTTAAGTTTTCTTATGATCGGGTGTCATTTTTATGTTGGATCGAAAGCTATAATCTTATGCCCATCCATCGTTGCGGCAACCGAAGTGGTTCGGCGTTCGAAGTGCAGAATGTTCCGGCTTTCGATTGGGAAGTTTCCCACCCAAGGGTCGCGCCTCTTAATTTTTCCTTCCGCCGTTGCGGTTGGCGAAGTCATTCGTCTTCCGATGTCCAAAACTTTCCGATTTCCGATTTTAAGTTTTTTCCACTCACAGGTCTCGCGTGGCTATAATATTTTTCCTTCCGCCATTGCAGCTGGGAAAGTCCTTTAGCCTCCAAAGCGTAAAGCTGTCCGACTTCTGTCACTTTAACCCCTGTCTTTTCCACCATTGCGGCTAGAAAAGCCTTTTCCCATCCGATGTCTTTTCCTTCCGATTGCCGGCTTTAAGTTTTCCCGCCAAAGAGTTTCCTGTTGACCGTCGTTGGCTAGGTTTGTCAAGCCTGCAGGTGGTGCGCCTGGCCATTGCCTTGTGGAATAGTCGTTTCAATTGGTAGAGTTTACTGCTTTGTTTTGTAATGCAGACCCACCAAATGATGCTTGTTGATTGATTGCAGGTGGGTTCAGGAGATCGGTCAAACTACCATGGCGTGAAGGAAAGCGGACCGTTTGGCAGAAGCAGGGAAAAGACAAAATAAATGGTGACAAAGGAGCAGTTCTGAAAGGTCCAGCAGTTACTTAGCCACTCATGGGCATGCAGGAACATGAAGCATTGAGGAGAAGGCAAAGCGTTCGGGGGGAAACCCAAGCGGTATGAAGTTGTAGTTTAAATATATGAAAGTGGAACTTAGCGAAGGACTTTTTTCCCTGAAAATTTTTGTAAACTATTTGGCTTGTAAGAGGAACTACTTCGTTTTACGGTCAGAAACTGCAACTTTTGCCTGTTGGAGAGAGAGAAATGTGGAATGTATCAATGTGACTAAATGAATAATGTTGAAGAGGAACTACTTTGTTTTCAGCTGTGTTTCATTTACTATGAGAGTATTTAACTTCCTGAACCTATGTTTTTTTTTTGTTGAATGTTCTTCAATATCTTTTGGGATGTTTTCCACTGTGAGTAATAAATGTTGTTCATAAAATAATCAGCTATCTGGTTGTTTAAATATCTGTAATTGTTCGTGTGTCTTGAAAGAAGTGTCAACTAACTGTAACTCTTCATAATGCATGTGCAAAATGTATTACTCACTTACGATCGATAATCCTGCTCCATAGGGATAGTTTAGGTAGTTAGTTTCTTTTCTTGTTGTCTATGATTGGGATGCTAGTGAGTCTAAGACGAGAGGTAAGAACCTGCGCATCACATTGTGAATGCTCCTCGCATCTTATCGCCCTGCATGGTTAATTAGGCACTTGCATATCATACATTAAGTCGAAAAAATACAAAAATACACGGTGGACCGGGCCGCAACCAGTAAAGCCTTTGTTTTTGTTACTTTGACCTACGGTAGCCGAACCGTAAACTGGACGGATTCCCTATACCAACCAGTCAACGAGCTAGTTGGGAACATTGATTGGGGAGAATCCCTTACTGTTGTTTCCTGCGAATTTCCCGGCATCAACAGAACTCTTTTAGGTGTGTTGCATATCCTAGGCTTGGCTCGAAACTTGATTTATATTGGTAAGATAGGGAATGCAAGTGTGTAATCTATATTTGAGAAAGATACATGCATGATGGTGCGAGGAGCGATAATAATAATGAGAGGAATTTGGATTGGAACATTGTACAATCTATTATGAAGAATGAACATCAATGGATGTGTGACTATAGTCTTTCCTAAGTCTGACAATATATCTTCATGTCTAGTCATCTCGACCATGTTTTGGAATTAACAAATGGGACACATTCGTGAGAAAGGACCTCATGATATGCATAAGAAAAGTATGGTTGAAGGTATCCCTTATTGTTCTAAAGAAGTAGAATTGTGTGAAAATTGTATTCATAGTAAAGACATACATGTAATTTTCTCATTCACAGTTACTAGAACCAAGGAAATAGTCGAATTGATACATAATGATGTGTTTGGACCAATACCTATCCCATGACTAGGTGGATAATAGTATTACATATATTTTATAGATGATTTCTTGATAATGACATGGTTTTATTTTCTAAGGAAGAAATTTGAGGTATTTCAAAAGTTTCAAGAATTCAAAGGTCTTGTAGAAAATCAAATGGGAAAAAAGATAAAAGTGTTAATAACTGATATCGTAGGAGAATTTTGTGATAAGGGTTTGACTAATTCCATAGACAAAAAGGTACATTTCAATAAAACAAAACTCAATACATTCCTCAATAGAATGAAATTGTGGAAAGAATGCATAGAATGGACATCAATGGATGTGTGACTATAGTCTTTCCTAAGTCTGACAATATATCTTCGTGTCAAGTCATCTCGACCATGTTTTGCATTAACAAATGGGACACATTCGTGAGAAAGGACCTCATGCTATGCATAATAAAAGTATGGTTGAAGGTATCCCTTATTGTTCTAAAGAAGTAGAATTGTGTGAAAATTGTATTCATAGCAAAGACAGACATGTAAGTTTCTCATTCATGGTTACTAGAACTAAGGAAATAGTTGAATTGATACATAATGATTTGTTTGGACCAATACCTATCCCATGACTAGGTGGATCATAGTATTACATACATTTTATAGATGATTTCTCGATAATGACATGGTTTTATTTTATAAGGAAGAAATTTGAGGTATTTCAAAAGTTTCAAGAATTCAAAGGTCTTGTAGAAAATCAAATGGGAAAAAAGATAAAAGTGTTGAGAACTGATATCGCAGGAGAATTTTGTGATAAGGGGTTTGACTAATTTCGTAGACAAAATGGTACATTTCAACAAAACACAACTCCATACATTCCTCAATAGAACGAAGTTGCGGAAAGAATGCATAGAATGTTGGTGGAGAAAGAGAGGAGCATGCTTAGTGGTGTAGGTACCATACATGAATTTCGGGAAGAAGCAGTCGACATGGAATGTTACATGGTGAATAGGTCATCATCGATAGATATGGTTGATAAGACTCCATATGAGGCATGGGCTAGTAAGAAGACCTCTCTTGCACATATCAGGGTTTTGGGTGTGATGTCTATGTGAATGTCCCAAAGGAGAAAAGAATCAAATCTAACACCAAGTCTGAGAAATTCATCTTCATTAGGTACAAAGATGGAGTGAAAGGAGCACTATACCATAATTAAGAGAGTCTTTAGGTATTTACATGGAACGGTGGATTATGAAATTTGATAGCAAGGAAAATTTGAGACTAATAGGAAAAAATATGTACATGGTTTTGTCAACTCTAACTGGGATAGAGATGTTGACTGTAGATGGTCGACCTATGGATATGTGTTTAAGTTATTCGGTGGAGCAGTCAGTTGGATGAGTAGGAGGAAATCGATCATTGCAGTGTTGAATACTAAGGTTGAATACATGGTAGCCACTCATGCAAGAAAAAATGGGGTTAGGTTGCATAGATTGTGTTTAGAGCATGGCTTTAAACAACAAGTTGTTAGGTTGGATTGTTACAGTTAAAGTGCAATCTTATTGGAAAAGAACCATGCATACCATTCAAAGAGAAATAATATTAATGTGCAATATCACTTTGTAAGAGACATGGTGGAGAAACATAAAGCGTTGTTGGAAAAGGTAGGCACCATGAATAACATTGCAAACCCATTAACCAAGTCTGTGAGCACCAAAAAGTTTCCATGGTGTAGGGAATCAATTATGGTCTTGTTATATCTGCTTAAGTGACTGAAGGTCTTAAATCTCCTATGTATGCAAAGAACATAACAAGTGGGAGAATGTTGAGTGTGTTATATTCTTTGCATATAAATAAACAATCGAAGTTGATAGTCATATGGAATTGAAGTCGGCAGATAGTAGAATTCTAGTCGAAAATCCAACTAGCATAGTCGACCAGTCATCAATCATGATTGCTCGATGAGGAAGTCGACAAGCACAAAGCGAGCATGGATTCGACGAACACTTGGACACCAAAAATATTAACAAGTGATCGACTATGGTTGACTCAATCAAGATGAGTGTAATCGAGTAATTGCATTTAGTTCGGAAGTTATGGACCAACATTGATACGAAGTTAGCCATAATTAACTTGGGTTTTATATGCTAGTGTATGTGTTTCATCTATAAATACGATGTAATGTAGAAGGCTATGGGAGAAGACAAAAGAGGATGAGAAGTATTGTAGTGTATTGAATGGAATGTGTTGGTATTGTACAGTAGTAATGAATTCATTATTGAATCATACTGATCTTGTAAATCAATGTTGTAAACACTAGTCAAGAGTGTTGTTAATATATGAGTGGTAAAACTCACTAGTTTTTTGGTATTTCTCAGTAGAGGGGTTTCCATATTAATTTTTCACCGTGGTCTAGGAACTGAAAACACACTCTCACAAAGAATACAGACAAATATGCATAAAATTGGCAAAATGGTGCTGCAATGGAAGTAGCAGCTCTGTATAATCAATGAATAATAAATATACAATACAATGATCATGCAAGATGCATGAATTCCAAGACAATTCGAATTCCCAAGGATGTCATTCAAATTGAATGAGTGGGTGTAGCTTAACTGACTGTAAGCCATAGTAAACACACTAGTTAACCAACTGATCAAGTTCTATTGACTCAACTGAGTCCTAACTGAAGTCAGAGTGCAATGAATGACTAAGTCTAACTGAAAGTATCTCAGACACATGTCACTGCATTCCAACCAACAACTGGTAGCGCATCATTAACTCCAATGAACCCCGATGAGGTTAACTGAAGTCAAACTAGCCATCAGAGGTGGTTGGAGGCGCCCCTGTTGACTCCAATTCATTAAATATTAATAAAATAATCAATATAATGATTGGAGGCACCTTCACCACTCAAATTAATTGATTGTAACCATCAGTTAGCAATTAGGTGCATTTATGACACTCAGATCACCCCCGGAGTACTCCATTTAGCCTCCCCAAATGAAGGAGAAGGCTTAGTTGGCCTCCTTGACTAAAGGTAGGCGTGGGTGTGCTCATGTTGATGCCATACAATGCTCCTTTGATGCAAATTAAGTCAATAAAACTTAGGATAGTGGTTTAACAAGGACAAATTGACCAAATTAAGTGTGCATGGTGGGTAAATGTCTCCAACACCCCCCCTTAAGCTATACTCAGGAGAAGTAGAAACATAAAGTGCATGAAGTTCTAGGGCCCCAGCAACTAAGGCCATAGGTCACCCTGTATAATAATGTAACTCAAACAATGCTCAAAAATAAATCTAGGTGAGGAAAAGAGGGAAAACCCAGTGGGAACCCCCCCCCCCCATGCTGAACACTGAAAGTAGTCTGATCACCTTGATGAAATCACCCCCAACAGTGAATGGAGGTAAGTGAACTTATTTTCTGAAAAGCTCTTGGTGAAGATGTCTGCAATCTGCTCATCAGTCGAGAAGTATTACAGAATGATGGTCTTGTCATGCACTAACTATCTGATGTAGTGCATGTGTATCTCTACATGCTTGGTCCTCTGCCTGGTAAATAGATCCGTAGATATCTTAATAGCACTTTTATTGTCACAAAAGAGGACAGTGGACAAAGTACTACCAAGATCAAACTCTGAAAGAATGCCTTGTAACCAAACAGCTTGGATGCAAGCATTCATCGCTCCTCAGTACTCGGCCTTTGCTGAAGACAATGCTATGACGGCCTGATTTTTGCTAGACAAGAAAATGGGGCCACCACCAAACATGAAGACATATCTGGAAGTAGAATTCCGATCAATAGAATCACTCACCCAATCGAAATCTGTGTAACCAACCAGCTCTAGCTCGGAGTCTGCAGCATAGTGAATGCCATAGGTCCTGGTTCCCTGAATATACTGGAGGATCCTCTTAGCTTCCTTACAATGAAGATCATGAGGCTGCTACATGTATCTTGACACATGATTCATGGCATAACAGATATCAGGATGATAATGAGTCAAGTAGAGCAAGCTACCTATCAGTTGTCGATAAATAGTGCAGTCCATGGGATGTGTGCTTTTTCCTTCTTCAAGGCTGATCCCTGAAAGGAAAGGGAATGGATAAGCCTTAAATTTAGCCATGTTAAACTTGACTAACAGGTGTGATATGTATTTGGACTGAGTGACCATTATCCCATTAAAATTTTGCTCAATTTCGAGCCACATAAATTGGTTCAAGAGCCCTAAATCGCTCATTTCAAATGCATTGTGGAGAGCAGTTTTGATGACTGAAATATAAGTAACTGTGCTACCTGTAATCAGTAATTCATAAACATATAAAACAGTAGTAATAAAATTTCCATTAGATTGCTGTATATACACATTTGGATCTGATTTATACCTTTGGAAGTTTTGCGAGAGAAGGAAGGCATCCATCTTGGAATACCACTCTCTTGGGGCCTGTTTTAACCCGTATAGTGACTTCTTTAGCTTGCAAACCAAAGATGGATCAGAAATGTATCCCATAGGATGCTTCATGTATATCTCCTCATGAAGATCTCCATGCAAAAAGGAAGACTTAACATCCATATGATGCACTTCCCAGTGCTTAGATGCAGAAATTGCCAAAACTAGGCGAATGGAGTCCATTTTTGCAACCGGTGCAAAAGTCTCAAGGTAGTCCACAGCTTGGACCTAGGAGAAACCTTTTGCTACCAGAATTTCCTGATATTTTCATGTGCTGCCATCAACAACCTTATTCCGAAACACCCACTTGCATTGAACCAATTTCCTCCCCGGAGGAAGAGAAACTATCTCCCAAGTGGTGTTTTTCTGAAGAGAATTCATCTCTTCATCCATGGCAACTTGCCATCTCGGATCCTTCCGAGCATGGTAGTAAGACTTTGGGTCTGAAATTATCATCAAATAAAAAGATTTAGACACCAAATAATCATGACAAGAGAGTGCAATAACTTCTCTTTGGAAATCTGACCGGGTTCTCCTTGGATCATCCGGATTTCCAATGTTATCTCCTGCGGAGGAGAGTGTCTGTCAGGCCCAAGTTGGGAGATGATTTTGTACTTCAGGTTCTGATTCAGAATCTGATGTTTGCTGTTCACTGATATCAGAAATCAGAGAATCCAAATCAAGGTCATCACCCCCAATTACATCATCCAAATATTCAGTAGAATAGGAAGAAAATTTAGCAGTTTTCTCCTTCACTAGTTCTACCTCCTGAAGAGGCTCATCAAACTTGAAACTCCTTTAAATGATGATATATTTTGTTTTAATATCCAGCAGCTTGAAACCTTTTGTTACATCAATATATCCAATAAACATACATTCTATGCTTTGCAGTTGAAAATCCATCCTTTTCTCAAGTGGAATTTAGGTCCATGCAGTGGACCCAAACACCTGTAGATTCGACACATCTGGCTTGTGTCCGAAGTATGCTTCAAAAGGGGTCTTCCCTTTCACATATGAGTGTGGCACTCTGTTCTGAATATATTCTACATCATAAATGGCTTCAGCCCACAAATTTGCAGCCAACTTCTTTGATTCCAACATACAGGTGGTCATCTCCTTGAGAGACCGATTCTTCCTTTCCGCTACACCGTTCTGCAGGGGAGTGTAGGGAATTGAATGTTGGATTTGAATACCACTTTGGGTACATATATGCAGTAAATCATTACTAACATACTCCCTACCATTATCAGATCTCAAGATCTTGATCTTTTGTCCAGATGCATTCTCAATCAAGGCCTTCAATTCAGTGAATTTTTCCAAGACTTTCAACTTCTTTTTTATAAAAAAGACCCATGTGTATTTGGAAAAGTCATCAATGAAAGTCAGAACGTACCTTGATCCATTCATGGATGTGATAGGCATGAGACCACTGATATCAGAATGTATCAGTCCCAAGATGCATGATGCTCGACTTGCCTTCCCCCGATCGAACTTATGCTCAATGTGCTTTCCAACAACACAGCCCTTGCAAATTCCAGTGGTAGCTTTGATGACCGGGAGGCCTTCAACCATAGAATTCTTCTGTAATTGCTGCAAGTATTTGAAGTTCATATGGCCAAACCTCTCATGCCAAAGTATACTAACTTCATTTCCATGAGTTAGCAATGCAGTGGGATTTGCATCCGCCACAAAATGGGAGAACTCGTAGGATGGGCTTTGCTACAAGTTTTCTGGATGCAAGTTCTGTGATCTCTACATCATCCGGGCGAAAGGAGACTCTCTTGGGAATTCCCGTATGTGTCATTTGATAAGCACTTAGGAGTTTGATGCAAGAGATGGTACATATAGAACATTGGAAAAATAACCATGCTCAAGATCTATAGTACCTTGTCCTTCGGATATGATTGTGTAGTCATCTCCCATGTGGATGGGAATGGATTTGCCGGTTTCCAAAGATGAGAAGGAGTCTCTTTCAGCCATCATGTGGTTCGAAGCTCCATAATCTATCAAGAGTGATTTGGACTTTGAAGTGCTTGCCATGAGGGAATGACTTCTTTCATGCTGTGGTTCTTGATCTTGCTGATCTCTTCTCTGAAAGATTTCCGGAAGATTGATGTGATTTTTCTCAAGAAGAGAAGTAGCTTCATCAAGTTTCTTTTTCATGTAGGAATCTTTAGGGTGGAAGCCCTTCCCGCAGTATGAACACTTGACTTTTTCCTTCCCATGATGCGCTTTGTTTTTTTTCTTCTTCAAGCTGGAAGGCTCTTCATGTTGTTGGTTTTCAACTTTAGGCTTAGGAGCTTCGAATTTGGTTTTTGGGTTCTTCTACTGCTTTCCTTTACCCTTCAGATCTTTGGGCCCTGAGACATGGAGGGCTTGATCACGGGAGGATCTGATGATCCCCATCTGGACAAGCTTATCATGTTCACTTGTTAGGGACTCAATGAAGGCATTGAGTGAAGGCATCTTCAATCCAGGGGTTGTGAGCTTCCCCACACGGAATGTAGAGACAAACATCGAATAATCAGCTCCAAGTTTGGAGAGTATGGTGAGGATGGTGAGGATGAGCTGATCATCCTCCTTCTCCACCTTACATTGCTTCAACAGTAAGACAATGTTCTTGAACTTTTTGAAAAAATCATTTAAGGTCTTGAAATTGGAAGGCTGGAGAGACATCAACTCATTTTCAAGCTGGTATAGTCTCGAATCATCCTGTTTTCCATATAGGTTTTCCAATTTGTCCCAAATTTCCTTTGGAGTCTTCAATCCCGAGAGATGGAAAAGAAGATCCCGGGAAACAGAGAGGCACAAGAATCTGAATGATTCATATTTCTTGTCTAAGAATCTAGCTTTGTCTATCACAGAAGTAAGCTCTTCTTCAGTGTCCATAGTGACCCTATAGAGTCCTCTGGCACGTAGCTGGATCTCCATTTCTCCTTTCCATGAATGGAAATTGAATGGAGTCAAGAGTTCTACTGAAGAAGCCATTTCAAATGGTTGGAGAAAATGCTTTCACCTGTTAAAACCTGCAAATCACAACAAAAGGGGCATCGTAAGGTCGGAAAACCTACACATTTTAGGCTTTCATCACACCCAGCGTAGTTGATCAAGCAAGCTTGATCAACAATTCCTTTACTTGGGGTATTAAGTGGTAAGCCTTGGCTTCTGGTGCAGTGCTGGAATTTTAAGCTTTTGCTCAATTTTTCATGCAAGATATGTCAAAAACCTTGTTTTTGAGAGATCTGAGCTTTGTCCCACCGTGAGCTCTGATAGCATATTAATTTGTCGCAGTGGTCTAGGAACTAAAAACACAGTCTCACAAAGAATACAGACAAATATGCAAAAAATTGGCAAAATGGTGTTGCAATGGAAGTAGCAGCTTTGTATAATCAATGAATAATGAATAATACAATACAATGATCATGTAAGATGCATGAATGCCAAGACAATTCGAATTCCCAAGGAGGTCATTCGAATTGAATGAGTGGGTGTAGCTTAACTAACTATAAGCCATAGTAAACACACTAGTTAACCAATTGATCAAGTCCTATTGACTCAACTAAGTCCTAACTGAAGTCGAAGTGCAATGAATGACTGAGTCTAACTGAAAGTAGCTCAGACACATGTCACTGCATGCCAACCAACAAGTGGTAGCGCATCATTAACTGCAATGAACCCCGATGAGGTTAACTGAAGTCAAACTAGCCATCAGAGGTGGTTGGAGGTGCCCCTGTTGACTCCAGTTCATTAAATATTAATAAAATAATCAATATAATGAATGGAGGCGCCTTCACCACTCAGCTTAACTGATTGTAACCATTAGCTAGCAATTAGGTGCATTTATGACACTCAGATCACCCCTGGAGTGCTCTAGTTAGCCTCCCCAAATGAAGGAGAAGGCTTAGTTGGCCTCCTTGAATGAAGGTAGGCGTGGGTGTGCTCATGTTGATGTCATGCAGTGCTCCTCTGATGAAAATTAAGTCAATAAAACTTAGGATAGTGGTTTAACAAGGCCAAATTGACCAAATTAAGTGTGCATGGTGGGTAAATGTCTCCAACATTCCGGGGTAATTTTTGTGTACTATTATGATTATGTTTTGTGCCATTATTAATTATGTTATATAGTTAATTGTAAGAATCATTAGGCATGCTCAGTTTATTATGTATTAGAACCCAACATTAAGGAGGTAATTAAAGCATAAGTCCAATTGCAACATTATACTACCTGGTTGGACACATCATAGAGGGATTTAGAAGCAAAGACAATGATCAATGCACAAACCAACAAACCCTATTTCATTCCTTGCTTAGCCCCTACATAGGTCAATTCCTCAATCACAATTCCTTCTCCTCCCTTGAAAGTATAGAGGTTGTCTCCATCAGAAGTGGAAGTCTGACAAATACAGGGACTCTTCTACAGTTGTGGTGAAAAATATGCGCAATGTCATAAATGTAAATAACAAAATTTATTTCAAATTGATGTGACAAATCCTACCCTTTCTAACTACATCATTATGGAAGAGAACCCAAAGTTTGAGGCTACTAACCAACATCCTCCCTTGCAAGAAAAAGTAGAACTCAAAGTTCATTAAGAGGATTCAACCACTCCTCTCTCTTCATGCTTTGTTCAATATTTCATCCCCATAAACCTTGAAACTTTTGGGTTACATCGAGTATCACAAAAGTTTTAGTTTTGGTTGATAGTGGCGGTACCCAAAACTTTAATCATCGGTGACTGTCTCCATTGTTATTTCCATTTAGTTCCCAACTTTCAAATTATGATAGCTAATGGAAAGCTGATGAAATGTGGGGCATTGTGAAAATGTGAAACTCCAATTGGATGATTCTCATCTCAAAAGTCTTATGTTGGCCATAGATATGGGTTGCTTGATGTACTTTTAGGGGGGAAATGGCTATGCAAATCGGGCCGGTTACCATGAAATTCAAGGATTTATACTTGAGCTTTACTCAGGACTATCATACTCACACCCTCAAAGGGATCCGAGCAAGCCCCCATTTTATCATAAGTTCTAATCAGATGGAAAATTTATCAAAGAAAGGCCACTTTGGAATTATTGCTCACTTCCATGCCATCCATGCCCTATATATCACCACACCTTAAATCCATTTGGACTTGTAGAGGATTTTGGACAAGCATCAATAGGTCTTTGAAACACCAAAGAGTTTACCCCCCATCTAGAGGAAAGCATGATGATGGTATTCCATTGATTTTGGGTAGTCAACCACCAAATGTATGGCCATATAAACACCCATCTACACAAAAGAATGAAATCAAAAACATCATTTAAGAACTACTAGAGGCACAAGAATCATTTGTCATATTTATTCCTAGTGCTCATGGTTTTAAAGAACCCATATTTATTACCTGTGCTCATGGTTTTAAAGAAAACAGGTAATTGATGCATTTGTCCCAATTTATGTGTTCTAAATAAGTTGACCATCAAAAGTAAATTTCCCATCCCAGTAAGCTTAAGTAGTATCGACATCCTCAAATAAATCATCATTGACTAATGCTTAAAACTTATATATTTTCTCCATATTTACATGATGCGATCTTTTACTATTGCTGGGTAAACAATTGTGAAGAGAGATAGATACATCTCTTAGCGAACGCATAGCTCACTGATACCATTATGAGTACCAATCCTTGGTAGACAATTGTGTATAGAGTTAAATATATATCACATGGCTCACCTAAACCATACACATCTTAGCACTTTCAACCTCAACCTTCTTTTTAGAACCACGTTAACTCCATTATCAATCCCACATTCTAACATCGCCTTACCCACAATCTTAACCATATCTCTACTTGCTTCCTTCCCTCCAATTCCACTTTTTTCTGACATATATGTAGGATGAACATAAGGACATAAAGGGTCAATGGAGGTCCAATACGCACCAACAAAGAGAATACTATTATCGCCTTATTTCCACCAATAAAAAACACACTATGCCTTATTTCCTCGTTGGAAGGTATAACATAGAATCCAAAGGACTTCTACATTTCTTGTGTCGACGTGGACGTGGACTACAATATTCTAACATTACATGTGTGTTACCTTTATCACCAGTAGCATTACCTAAAGTTGAAAACATAGATAGAAACATGTCCCAACAATCACATGGCTCACTGGTACCAGTCCTTGAGAATTATAGCATGATTCCTTGAAAATTAGATACATGGCTTACTAGACAATTAGTACCATGTCCAACAATAACTGGCTCAATAGTACCATTCCTCATATACATGTGTCTCAGCGATCACATGGCTCACCTAACACTCAGTTGTCTTATACCAAATTCCACATCACATAATTTCTTTTTACAACCACGTTGACTCTATAATCCCCTTTTGGATGCCACGGATGTGAAATTATTCTCATCCTTACGTTCTACTTAGAACGCCACATCAACATCTACCCTTTTCATGAAATCATCATGACCCCTACATTCTACGTAGAACACCACATCAACATATCCCTTATCTCCTTCACCACCACTACCACTACTTTCACATAGAAACACAAAGGCATGAGCCACACCTCACCCTTTCTACATGGTACAACCAACAAATGTCGTCGTCAGCCATCAAAGCAAAGTTATTCCAACTCATTTTCCATCATTCCTTTCCTTCCAACAATCTCAACGCCGAGGATATGTACATTTCAAAAGTTCAAGGCATGAGAATATTATTGGAATGTTTTGGTACATTGGAATAATCATAGCATTGCATTTCAACATAATTACATAATACCAATGGTGCAACCTTATCCTTATCGTGTTAACATTTTGCTAATTAAGATGGAAAATCATTAGTTTTTAAATAAAGTTGCCTTTAATAGCTACCAAAAACTTTGAAATCTAAATAACCAAGTTCTATGTTTGGCCATCATCTTCATATTCTTGAACTTGTTTAATTGGATTTCAACACGGGCTTGCAACAAAGTGATTTGTACGCGTATTATTGGCTTGTGTCTATTAAAATTTATGGACTTTTTTTATGCCATTCTTGCCATTAGGTTTGAGGACTAGGGAATCGAGTTTTAATAGTGAACTTTTATGAATGGGCTCATAGATGTTATTTAAGGTGACTTTATTAGCATTTGCCAACACAAAATTCCTTTTAACTTCATCCCATTAGGTTTGAGGACTAGGGAATCGAGTTTTAATACCGAACTTTTATGAATGGGCTCATAGATGTTATTTAAGGTGACTTTATTAGCATTTGCCAACACAAAATTCCTTTTAACTTCATCCCATGGGAACCAGTATCCAAATAGGCTATACAAAAAAGCACTAGCAAGTTGAATGCCATGCCTAAAGAGTCATAAGACTTCAAATCAAGAAGATTCAATTAGTGGCTTCCCTTCAAAAAGATCCATAGGTAGGCACCAAAGAAAATGAAAGAAAATGGTTAGTGAATGATACTTAGAACCAAAGGGGTTCCTCCTTCCAACAAAGGAAGGGATTTATGGTTTCTTAGGCCTTTTGGATGCTTCACACAAGAATTCTACCAAGGATTTTGACATGAGAAGTAATGAGCATAAGGGTTTGCAGAGATATTCCTTATCATACCAGTACTTCCCAAACATGAAAACCTATCAAATTCAACACCTTAGGAATTTCCCACCTTCATTTGCTTCCACATCTTAAATCACCCAACCATAGGAAATTTTTCTCTTTTATATCTCAGCAAAACACCACCCTCAAGCTAAGAGTCATGCATTCACTAGATAGACATCTCACCAGTCCCATATATTAGAGGAAATTTCAACTCAAAATGGGCCTTTCAACTTTTATTCAAATTCCATGTCATCATGTGTTAGCCAATGAAATTGCTTTAAATTTGAAATACCGTATAGGTCTTAAACACCTTTTTAATATAAATTTGGGGATAGGTATCATTAAAAAAACTACTTTTTTTGTTTGTATTTTTGACATATCTCCTTGTGTTTTTACTCAAATTTCGATCGAGAGAGCTCATTGGATGCGGAATTAAATTCCACATCCAACGAGCTCTCCCGATCGAAATTTGAGTAAAACCACAGGGAGATATGTCAAAAATACAAACAAAAAAGTAGTTTTTTTCTTTTCTTCCTCCAAAATTAATAAATATTATTTTATTATTTTAACTATTATTTTATTAGTTCATTTTAGGAGGCCCATTTTGAGTTGAAATTTCCTCTAATCGGATTTTTTTCAAGATTAAACACTTGGAAATCAAGAAAATTGTCTTAACCAATTCCATGCCAAACAATGCATTTCACTTCCTTGATTTCCTTCTGACTGTACAATAGTGACAACACGTCATTTTCATTTGTGCTCAGAATTCCGCCAAGATAGTTAGCTACACCATATTCCAATTCACTGGACAAATTGGATAGAGTTTTAGCAAAAATTCCAATAATTGGTTTACAGAATTCGAGAATTCATATCATATCCACTTCTCAAATAATCATTCTCATATGTGTGCACAATACTCTTCCCATGCATGGATTCTCCCCTTTGGGATGAAGGAATGATGTTTCTTTTGCATGCATTAGTCAAATGCATGGCAAGATGGAACCGCGTGGGCTTTCCCATGAAACCCACATTTCCCTTTTTTTATATGTTTATTTTTAAATAAAAACGTAAAAGCACTGAATCCCACTTAAACATAATTAAATAATAATTATAATTTTAAAAGTATATAAACTAAATTCACTTAATTGGGTTTATGACTTGGATAAACTTTAGGGATTTAAATTTTTAATGGGGTCATAACATGGTTTTTCCCCCTTAGTCACTCTAACCTCCTTACTGTCTCTAGTGAATACATGACTCCCTGATTTTTTCAACGTACTGCCTTAGCACAATCACTTGTGGTTTTTAATATTAATAACTACAAAATATAATATGTTCATCCTTGCAGGAATTCGTAGCCATTATTTACATCTTGGCATCATCGAACTAGGGGTTTTGAACAAGGGGTACTTTATTCCCCTTCCCATTAAATTCTTCAATATCCTAAGTGTTTCATTGTCCAAAAACATATACTATATTTACATATATTAAAAAGTCAAAAACTGTTATAGGGTTGTCCCTACATTTCAGTGTTCAAGCTATCTTTTTAACGTAATCCAAGTCCCTTGGATTCTGGTCTACTTCAATTTGCTACTCCCAGTAGCTACTAGAATCTTCCAACTCAACTAACATATTGATGAAAACCAAAACTCTCTTAGTTGTTTCACCTTCCAACTCTATCATAAGTTTTGAAATTTTGTTCTTTTCATCCTTCTTGCTATATTTGGTTGGACATTGATTGATATAATGATTATCACCACAATTCCAACATTTTACAGTTGACTGGACTTTCTTTTCAATGTTTTCTTCTATTTGCACCTTAGTCACACTTATTTTGATGTGAGTGTGTTTCTTGGTTGACCAATCTAGCATTCACCCTTTTCTATGGTTACCAAAACACCTTTGACTTCATTTTGCAAACAAATGGAATCCTGCAAAATTTTAAGGTTCATTGCATTCTGCTGCTTTTTAAATCTTATCAGCTATCCAAGTTTTTTTTGAGTTTTCTTAATTGTTTGAAGTCGTTATTCAATCAGGAGAATAATTCTTTGGTCAGCTTCCATGTTTTATGTATACCATTTCTTACACTTTTCCCACTAGTAGAACTTTCCTTGTCTTTTTAAAAGCTACAAACAACTTGGTTTTGAATCTTTCCTCTGTAATTCATCATAATGAATCCCATTAGGGCAATCATGATCATAAATATTAAAATCAATCATTTTATTTACTTAAATGATTAAGAATTTTCATGCTTGCTTCAAAAGCTTTCACACATTTCATGCTTAACTTAGCAAATGCAAATAAATGAATTTATTCCTCTTCGTATCTTTTTAAATAATTTTATTTATTTTAGCATTTATTGTTTAGTTCAAAAAAAAATAAACACAATAAATTTCATGCTGTATCATTCATTTTAGCAATTTATTTTCCAAGAAAGTAATGATAAAAATTGAAAAATAAAAGAAATATTTCCCTCTCTTAGTATGATTCCCATCCATAGATCCCTAATTATGGTTTTCCTTCTCCTTGGTCTCTTTCACTTTGAATTATACACATTCATCTCAAATAGTGATCAATCAATCTATGACTTTTTACAATAGAATTCCATCCATGGCCTCACAACCTGGTGTTTCCCTGTGTTTTGCTCAGAGGATCCTCGGCTGATAGGACCATCATAGATTCACAACCTCTTGCAAGCATCCAAAGGAAACCCATCCTTGGCTTGCATAATATTCATTCAAGGAAACATGTCCTCAATGCAATCTACTGAAAGAAACACATCCTCAGCTTGCATAGCTTTAAGCAGAGGAATCATATCCCCAATGCAATCGACCAAAGGAAACAAATCCTTGGCTAGCATGACTTTAATAAGAGGAATTATATCCTCAATTCAATATGCCAAAGGACACATCCTTGGCTTGCATAGACTTATTCTTCTTTATATTGTCTCCTTTCTTCACTTCTCTTCTTCAATATGCATGCATCAACTTGCATATTTTTATTACCTTTGTAAACACAAATGGATAACCAGACTCATTAGTACCATAGTATAAATCACATACATTTATCTTAATGTATCATCTTAATACTGGGGACATATTATTATATAAATCTACTTCTTGACACTAAAACACTAGGAATGCATCCATTCCTTTAGAGTGTAATCAATGCTGGCAATCATTACACAATAAAACATCACGCATGCGTCCACTCCTTTCTTATGTGTACCAGGTATGCTAGAATTATAGTTTAAATATCTTAAAAAACATTTGTAAATATGGACTTCATAAAATTATTTTCAATATTAAATTGAGGTTAGGGTGAGAATATCTCCCTTCTTCCTCGAGGCTTCGACAAAATTTTAACTTCTTTGTTTATGTCACATTATTCAATCAAGCATGATGAAGAATTTCTTGAATAACCTGAGAAAATTCCAATTTTTATGCTTTCAAAGTTGCAGTCTTGTGGTTTTTCTTTCTCTGCATCACCCATAGGTAATAAATTAGATGTACAAAAATAAATCATTTAGAGGAATTTGGTTAACAACCAACAAAGGTTACAACCAATTACAACATTTAACAAATTGAATGAGCTGACATTTTCATTACTTAATAATATTTAACAAGTTTTTTAATCAACCAACAATTATCTTTCAACTAGATTCACATTCATAGCTTTTAATTTCATGAATTAGCATACGTTTGTAAATATTTAGCAATACATATTTCAGTCCACAAAAACATAATGAAATATACTTTACTCATTCAAAACCAAAACATAAGAATGGAGTGTTCACAAAGGAATCATTTTAACTAAATTCAAGCACTGGATTGTTCTTTTAGAATATATTACACATACAATAATGCACTTAATTATATAATTATTCAAATACATTATTTGTTATTAAATGACAACATTCCAGTTTTGTATAACATAAATAAGTTTTGGACATAATCAGTTAGGCATAAGCACATCCAAATAATTTAACTTGTTTTCCATTAAGGTATTTTACCATCGTACTAGGAATGCAACTAGGTATATGAACTACTAACAGATGATAAATGAAATTGAGTTTTCCTGATTAGTGAGCTCAACATAAAGCTACAAGAACCTTAGGGTCCCATCCTTACTATTCTTATTACTCGTATTTAAGTAATAACATAGAGCCACTATATCTTATAGTCAAACAACTCTACTCTGGATTCAAGGTAATATTTAGTACTTTCATTTAATAAAACTAGCAAAACTCAAATAAGACAACAGTTTACAATTCATATCCGCTCAAAGGTTTATAATCAGAAATGAGCATGATAATATGAAAATAATTCTTTATTAATAAAATTTAAAGATTATATAGCGCATGCATATACACCTTATGCATTTTTTCCAAGAATTATTAGACCCTCTGCACAACTATAATATTTCTCTAAAATATAGTATATGAGTTAATCAATCATGAGTATCTATGCTACAAATCACTCACCTTACAAAATAATTTTCAAAATTCATAACAATGCAACCAAGAAATCACTATATCTACACATTCATGAACTTTGATCACAATCGATTAGAATAAATACCCATTCTCATCCAGTTTAGGTCTTACCTAGATACAACATGACATAATTTAAACAAGCATCTACATGGTTAACACACTCATGCACCAACATGCTCTAAGAATGCCAATTAAAGCCCAACTAGATATCAAACACTCAAGCATTTAATTAATCATTGAAAATCATTTGACAAGTCACCATCCCTACTCCTAGTTGGATACTCAAGGGAACACAAGGGTATAAGAAATACAAACAATTCTCATTAAAATTTAGACTAGGCCAACTTTCCCCAAATAGGCAAATCAATAAGCTCTTTTATAAATTTAAATGTAATTACCAAGCAATTAATATGATGACACATGTTATGCAGCCTATGTATACCATGTTGGTCTAATATATCCATCTATGAAGACATATAAATAGAAGAGACATATGCTATTCAACATGTCATGGTATTGTTTACAACTAGATTCATTCCAAATAGAACAATTCCTTTCCCTGGTTTCCTTTTAGCAACACAACAGTGAGACACACCACTGTTTCTACTGCTCAGGAATTCCAACTGGGTTGGTGCATACACCATTCGCCATATCACTGACCATTAGCTCTGGTTTTGACAACAACAACCAATATCCACTAGAAAATAGTTAATTGTTTCAAGACTACAGTTACAAGGACAACCAAAGACATTTTACAAAATAATGAACATACACAAAAATTAATGGGATTTAACCAAGGAACAATAGGGAAAAGATCCCTCACCATGAACAACCCAATACAGGGGTCCACCATAAACTCCATGAAACAACCAAGTCCAATTCAATTTGGGCTTTAAGGATAAATACCTTATACAATTATTGTCATATTGTTAAAAAAAATGCAACATCAAGCAACAATTTATTGCTTGAGAAAATCATCTTGTTGGTTTTAAAAACCACCTCTAAAAGTTTTCTCTTAATACTTTTGGCAAGGATTTAAAATGAATGCCCCTAAATTAGGATTTTAAGTCAATATTTTGACAACCCCCCCCTCCCCCACCCCCTCTAAAAGCCATGAGAACTCAACTTTTGGAGGCAGGTTTTTAACACTAGCCTTGAAAAGTTTGATTTTCATGCCTTTTGCAAGGGGTTTAACTAGACTACCCCTAAATATATTTTTGAAGGCGACTTTTCGAAAATCCCCTCCTTAAATGTTAGGAGAATCTAATTATTGGAGGCATTTTTGTCACCCCCCACCTAAAAGTCATGAAATTTTAACTTTTCAAGGATATTCTTTTAAACCCTACTAAAAGTTATGAGAATTGAGCTTATGTAGGCAATTGTTCTACAACTGCCTCAAAAACTTCATTTTTCATAACAATAATTTTTTGTGGGGGGGTGGTTAAAACAAGCACCCCTAAGTATATTTTTTTATGTGTGGTTTTGACAACTGCCCCACAAGTCATGATAATTTAACTTTTGGAGGTGGTTTGTTAAAAAATTCCACCATAAGTCAATTTCTCATGACTTTTAAGGGGGGGGATTTAGAAAGACCACCCCTAGATATTTGAAGGTAGTGTTTCAAAAACCACCTTAAAAGTAATGAGAATTAAAATTTTGGAGATGATAGTGTTATGAAAAACCATCTCCAAAATCCCTATTTTAGAGATTGTTTGTATATGTAAGTTTTTACTGTAGCGGTTGCATCATGTGTTTGGGATTATATGGGGCACTAATATATATATATGTTGTTTTATGTTGGAATATCGCCAATACTGATATTCCCCCTTAACCATGAGACCAATTACATACAAAATATTTTACCTAAACAAGGAGTTTTGTACACATGAACAAGGGTTTTGATACCCACAAAAGGGCCTTTTTGACCATAAACTTGCACATACTTTCTTTGTCACATGGATGATGGATGATGCCTAGAAGTGGGATATGGTCCTAGTTGTTAAATTTAGAACAATATACATCGTTCTTGGTGCTTGTGATGTGGTTCAATGCTAAAATATAGGGTATTATACAATTATGCTTGTTTATAGGGATTGTGAGACATCCTTGTGTCCCTTGGACAACGTAGAGGCCTTGTAAAGGGAATCTTTGTAATTTGATCATGGTATGATGGATATTTTGATTTTGGCACATTGAGGATATTAAACATTATCATGACTTCAGAGATAGTCCAAGGACATAATAGAGAGTCTGAAGCCATAACATTTTCCTTTAGGACTCATGGGCTATGTGTGGTCCCCAAGCCATCATATAAGCCTTTGAACATGGAATTGTTGGCCTACAAGAAGGATATGGTGTCCATTTCAAGATTGTTGATACATCTTCCTCTTATGTTATATTCATCTATCTCATGCTTACGTGTCCCTTCAAGCATACCTATAGCAAGGCAACGGCCAAGAACAATTGTAGTGTCCATTCCATAACATTTCCCTCAAGGGATCAATCCCATTCATGGGGCCCTAGTCCGTAAAATCATCCCTATGTGGGGAATGTTTTATTTATACACAAGATGTGTCCATTTCAAGATCTAAGAGACCAAGAATGGTTATCGATCATTTCTTAGGCCATATTATCAAGTCAAAACATAAGGTATAAGGGTAAGAGGATCATCGGTCATGTGTGATCCCTTAACCACCACAAAGCCCCTATGTACTACCTAGGGACTATTTATCCAATGAGTAAGGTATGTTAGCCATTTTTAGGTTTAGTACACCAAGTATGGCTCTCAGTACCTAAGCCATGGTTTGGTGTGAAAAGTCAAGTTGTTGGACCAATTTTTTTTCCTTAAGGCTCATGAACTATGTGTGGGGCCTTAGGCTACCAAAAATCCCTTCAAAGGGAATATTTGCATGTGAAAAATATATAGTACTTGTTTTTATGAATTTTGGTTAACCATGGACATTTATTGTAACTTAGTCAATGGCCAAGGTCAAAAGAAATAAATTTAGGCCATACCATTTGCATTTGTACTAAGCAAGGTATGGCCTCGATTTAAATATTTGTAACACTAAGGATTATTCAAATAGCCTCGACCACGGAACAAGGTCTAAATTTGGGGTAGAAGTCCATACTAATTTCCTTGGGGATCAACACCCATGCATGGAAGCCTAGATTATAACATAAGTCCTACATATGGAATCTTAGACTACATGTGAGGTATGCTCACCATTTTGAGGAAGGGCACATCATGGATGGGTTTTGAGGCCCATGTTATGACATAAGGTTAAATAAAGGTCTTAGGTCATAACATTTTTCTCTGAGATCATGTTCCATGTGCAATATCTCAAATCACCACACATACCCTCCATAGGGAATCATTAGCCTACAAGTGGGATATGATAGACATTTTTTTCTTTCTAATACTAAAAATGGTTTTCAATTCCTATGTCATGGTTCAGTGTTAAAATCCATGGGAAGATGCTATAAAATTCAAATATGGGGCTCATGATATATTTGTGGGGTCATAAACAACCACATAGAACTTACAAATGGAATCTTCATCATGCCAATGATATATGATCCTATAATGGGGATGCTTCTTGGTTCTTAAGCCAAAGTTGATACAAAAATACAAGGTATTGGCATGTCTCACCTTTTTGTTCTTTTTCTAGGTTTTAGCCTCTTAGCTTTACTTTTAGGGTTTATGTTTTTTACAGTTAATATTAATCTAAGTTTCTTATATTAATATTAATTTAGGTTTTATATTTTTTTGTTACATAGTCGACATTACTAATTTCTTAGTTTTTTTTAAAATATGGTGTTAACTATATTATAGGCACTCCTCGACTCGGTTAATGTTTTTAGTTCACTATGGCCATATTTGAATTTCCAAGAGTCTAGATAACTAGAGGATTTCTACCCTCTCAACCATGTTTCAAAGAAATGAGTTAAGAGGGAGGGGAACTAAAATTTTAATTTAGAGCTATATTTCTGAAGAGTTTGAATTTTGGGACTTTCCCCAATAAGATACTTTCGAAAGACGACCCGCAACAACCAATACGATTTGGCCATTGATCTGGGAGGATAAGGGAAGAGGAGGATGAGGGAAACAAATCAATTCTTGTGTATCATATTGATGGGGAGGGGGGTCAATATTGTAAGAGCTAGATTTACATCGTATATTCAACCTTAAGAATGAAGTGGCTTTGGATTTCGAATCCCATCAATGATTGTTTGATGAAGCAAGTTTGTTGTCCAATGTGTTTCACAAGGGTTTGGACCCTTCTCCCTGGTTGTCTATCAATGGGACTAAAGGAGAAATACCCATTTTTTCAGTAGGTGGTCTTGTCCTAGTATTTTTAGAATTGGGTCAGATGGGAAGAGGGTATGTGGATAGTTCGAACAAAGTCTCCTAATTTGTTTTTATGGAGGCATGTAGGTAATTCACCATTCGATTTTAAATGTTTGATTAACATGAGGTGGGTAGGTAATATTGATATTGACAATTCAATGGTATTAGAAATCTCCACATCATCGATATTCCTACACTAGACATGCATTTGGGTGTGATTTTGTGGCGCAACACATGCTTATAATGAGGATACCACACACACAAATCAACCACGTTTGTCCTTTAGAAGTGATATTTACCCTTTTCAGTGTGTTATTTCTTCTAACAATTCTTTGTTTATGGGTGAGTGATATCTGATTTGAGGTTTTCATCATTCATTTTCATGCATTTTCGTAGAAAATTGTTTCCCTTCTTTAAGAAATTCAAGATTTTCCTACATTTCTATCATATGTTCGAGATATTTGAATTTGGACACCTTATAGGTTTGTCATGATGTCTTTGATCGAAAATTCAATGGAAATGGAGATGAATCAGATGTTTTAGGTTCTTATAGGGTAGAAAATGATGGAATTGCCTGAAATTAGTGAACCCTCTAATATTTTGAAGCTAAATTATCTCATTGTTTCAGGATATGTTTTTTATGATACCCAAGTATGCATTTATTCGAATATATGATAACATACATGTTTTCTTAAGACATGTTAAAAGCTTGGTTTTTGTAAAAATATTTGTTTCAGAGTATGTGAATTTATGAATTTTTTTTGTGATAGGAAAATTTTCATTTGAGGTCCTAGGACAAGGGTTTGTTTTTGTAATTTTTGTTAAAGGTGGATTTTTTATTGAGAGGAAAATATGATGATGGCACATGGGATAAAAGGACACTGGATTAGGGGATGCATATATGCCACTTCTTGACAAGAATAATTGAGCTGACTAATTTTAGCTTAGAATCTTGGATAAGGTTCCCACAACTAGTAAAGATTACTCCTCTTGTTCCACAACACAGTTGGATTTGCAACAGTGGTAATCATTATTCTTTTGATTCCTTTAGATTCATGTCACCAGTACACATACTAGAGAGGGTTAAATGAACTGTGTATTGAAACCATATATGGGGAACGTGCGATTTAATCATATTTGTGAGCCCAAGTCGACGTTGACACACCATTTTTTATGGTCCATTTCCTTTTGACGATTAAAACCTTTGCATATTCTATTGTGATCTTGACAATGTTCTTCCTCCAATCTATAAATACAATATATTTTGTTAGTTTATTTTTCTTTGATTTAGTTTGAGGTGCAACAAAAACTTACAATTGACTCCTGCAAATTCTATAATCTGCAATCAAATTTTTTCAGGGGATTTAACCCCACCCATGAACATAATTTGGCCATGTCTCCTATGATGGATATGTCCCCAATTCATTATAGGGGCATTGACCCATTCATGTAAGGTGTTAAAATTGTAGTCATTTTCATTGAACCAATGTGTAATATGATTTGTTAACCATTACCATTGCATATAGCTCATGTTTTGGTGCAATATTTGAAACATTAACACTGTGTGAGTCTTGAGAAAGTTAAAACCATCATAAATAAAATAGATCTCGACGTATATCCACAATTACATAAACCTATCACCAATTTTGAAGTCATGGATTCCCAAAAACAATTTAAGCATCATTCTCATATATATGACCAATTTGTCGTAACCAGATGGGCTTCAACGGGCAATGGCAGGGTGATACGGTGCTACAGGATTTTCAATGTTGGTGGACGGGGCATTTCCTTCTTCAAGCTGTCCCTTGTATCATCGCCCGAGGAATATGGATCACACGCAATCGGTATATATTTCATGACAGTCATATTCCGATGGAGGCTGTAGTGGCTCAGATCGCTGCAATTATACAACATTTCAGGGCACCAGAGCAGATACCCAAGATACGACCTGTGCGGGAGGAGCTGATTGATAAAGATATCCCTTGGGGATATTTTGATGGAGCTTCACAAGCTCATCAATTGAATTGTGGCGGGGGTGGTGTCCTCTACAAATCTGAGGATCATTTTTTCCATTTCTCGGCTGGTTTAGGGAGGGGATCCAATAACTATGCTGAATTAATGACACTCAGGCTGCTACTTTTATTTACATTGGAACAGGGCTGTTTGTCTTTACAAGTCTTTGGTGACTCGATGCTTGTTATTGAATGGGCAAAAGAGAATGTACAGTGCCATGTGATGATACTTTTACCTATTCTATAGGAGGTGATCCGCTTAAAGCAACAATTTAATCATATTTCCTTTACACATGTTTATAGGGAACAGAATAGGGTGGCCGATCAGCTATCCAAGGATGCGATGCCGTGGCATATGGACTTGGGCATATGGAGGATCACTACTTACTCTCATGAGGGTTCCTACAGCTATTACCATCGGCCTTTTCATGAAACAGCTTTGGATTAGTTTTTGAATTCTGGCACAGCTTGTTACCGGACAATTTTGGCGGAGATTTCCATTGTTTTCTACTGATTTATTTCAGTATGGGACATGCTTTTTTGCATATAAGTGACGACACTTATTTTTTTTCCAGTGATGTTATAAAGCTGATAGCTTTCGTCTTCTACCAGTTACTCTGGTTTTTATTATTGAGACACACTTTTCAATATTAAATTGAGGTTAGGGTGAGAATATCTCCCTTCTTCCTCGAGGCTTCGACAAAATTTTAACTTCTTTGTTTATGTCACATTATTCAATCAAGCACGATGAAGAATTTCTTGAATAACCCGAGAAAATTCCAATTTTTATGCTTTCAAAGTTGCAGTCTTGTGGTTTTTCTTTCTCTGCATCACCCATAGGTAATAAATTAGATGTACAGAAATAAATCATTTAGAGGAATCTGGTTAACAACCAACAAAGGTTACAACCAATTACAACATTTAACAAATTGAATGAGCTGACATTTTCATTACTTAATAATATTTAACAAGTTTTTTAATCAACCAACAATTATCTTTCAACTAGATTCACATTCATAGCTTTTAATTTCATGAATTAGCATACGTTTGTAAATATTTAGCAATACATATTTCAGTCCACAAAAACATAATGAAATATACTTCACTCATTCAAAACCAAAACATAAGAATGGAGTGTTCACAAAGGAATCATTTTAACTAAATTCAAGCACTGGATTGTTCTTTTAGAATATATTACACATACAATAATGCACTTAATTATATAATTATTCAATTACATTATTTGTTATTAAATGACAACATTCCAGTTTTGTATAACATAAATAAGTTTTGGACATAATCAGTTAGGCATAAGCACATCCAAATAATTTAACTTGTTTTCCATTAAGGTATTTTACCATCGTACTAGGAATGCAACTAGCTATATGTTACTAACAGATGATAAATGAATTTGAGTTTTCCTGACTAGTGACCTCAACATAAAGCTACAAGAACCTTAGGGTCCCATCCTTACTATTCTTATTACTCGTATTTAAGTAACAACATAGAGCCACTATATCTTATAGTCAAACAACTATACTCTGGATTCAAGGTAATATTTAGTACTTTCATTTAATAAAACTAGCAAAACTCAAATAAGACAACAATTTACAATTCATATCCGCTCAAAGGTTTATAATCAGAAATGAGCATGATAATATGAAAATAATTCTTTATTAATAAAATTTAAAGATTATATAGTGCATGCATATACACCTTATGCATTTTTTCCAAGAATTATTAGACCCTCTGCACAACTATAATATTTCTCTAAAATATAGTATATGAGTTAATCAATCATGAGTATCTATGCTACAAATCACTCACCTTACAAAATAATTTTCAAAATTCATAACAATGCAACCAGGAAATCACTATATCTACATATTCATGAACTTTGATCACAATCGATTAGAATAAATACCCATTCTCATCCAGTTTAGGTCTTACCTAGATACAACATGACATAATTTAAACAAGCATCTACATGGTTAACACACTCATGCACCAACATGCTCTAAGAATGCCAATTAAAGCCCAACTAGATATCAAACACTCAAGCATTTAATTAATCATTGAAAATCATTTGACATGTCACCATCCCTACTCCTAGTTGGATACTCAAGGGAACACAAGGGTATAAGAAATACAAACAATTCTCATTAAAATTTAGACTAGGCCAACTTTCCCCAAATAGGCAAATCAATAAGCTCTTTTATAAATTTAAATGTAATTACCAAGCAATTAATATGACGACACATGTTATGCAGCCTATGCATACCATGTTGGTCTAATATATCCATCTATGAAGACATATAAATAGAAGATACATATGCTATTCAACATGTCATGGTATTGTTTACAACTAGATTCATTCCAAATAGAACAATTCCTTTCCTTGGTTTCCTTTTAGCAACACAACAGTGAGTCACACCACTGTTTCTACTGCTCAGGAATTCCAACTGGGTTGGTGCATACACCATTCACCATATCACTGACCATTAGCTCTGGTTTTGACAACAACAACCAATATCCACTAGAAAATAGTTAATTGTTTCAAGACTACAGTTACAAGGACAACCAAAGACATTTTACAAAATAATGAACATACACAAAAATTAATGGGATTTAACCAAGGAACAATAGGGAAAAGATCCCTCACCATGAACAACCCAATACAGGGGTCCACCATAAACTCCATGAAACAACCAAGTCCCATTCAATTTGGGCTTTAAGGATAAATACCTTATACAATTATTGTCATATTGTTAAAAAAAATGCAACATCAAGCAACAATTTATTGCTTGAGAAAATCATCTTGTTGGTTTTAACAACCACCTCTAAAAGTTTGCTCTTAATACTTTTGGCAAGGATTTAAAATGAATGCCCCTAAATTAGGATTTTAAGTCAATATTTTGACAACCCCCCCTTCCCCCACCCCCTCTAAAAGCCATGAGAACTCAACTTTTGGAGGCAGGTTTTTAACACTAGCCTTGAAAAGTTTGATTTTCATGCCTTTTGCAAGGAGTTTAACTAGACTACCCCTAAATATATTTTTGAAGGCGACTTTTCGAAAATCCCCTCCTTAAATGTTAGGAGAATCTAATTATTGGAGGCATTTTTGTCACCCCCACCTAAAAGTCATGAAATTTTAACTTTTCGAGGATATTCTTTTAAACCCTACTAAAAGTTATGAGAATTGAGCTTATGTAGGCAATTGTTCTACAACTGCCTCGAAAACTTCATTTTTCATAATAATTTTTGTGGGGGGGGTGGTTAAAACAAGCACCCCTAAGTATATTTTTTGATGTGTGGTTTTGACAACTGCCCCACAAGTCATGATAATTTAACTTTTGGAGGTGGTTTGTTAAAAAATTCCACCATAAGTCAATTTCTCATGACTTTTAAGGGGGGGGGGGATTTAGAAAGACCACCCCTATATATTTGAAGGTAGTGTTTCAAAAACCACCTTAAAAGTAATGAGAATTAAAATTTTGGAGATGATAGTGTTATGAAAAACCATCTCCAAAATCCCTATTTTAGAGATT
>LPNX010235335.1:259560-348347 GCA_001517045.1 Pseudotsuga menziesii | reverse complement strand
ATCATATACACATGTATATTCATAAGCAAAATAATCCAATACTTATCTGTATTGTGCATTTCCTCGTTCGTCCACAGGATCCTGCTTCGCTTTGCAAGCTTTGGGATCGCCTATGGACTTAGATGTTAGGTCAGTACGTCGGCTGCTCCACAACATCAAACATTTAATGTCCAGCTAGTACATTCTCATGTCAACTGGGCTTGGAACTTTACCGTGACCATTTCCAGGTCTAGGATCTACTATGGATCCTCAGGCATATAAGAACCCAACATACACTTATGTCAACATACACTTATATCAACAATAACCCTTACTCCGCAACCCCTCATAACAACCATTTACCATTTTACCTTTTACCTTTTACCTTTAGCCTGTCAACACAAGCAACACAAGCAATGCAAGCAAACTCATCAGCGTTATTGCTCAAAAACTGTAATCACATTTCTCATCATTCACTATCAAGTATTGAGACACCAGGAGTGCGCCCACTCCCTAGGGTGTAATCAATATTGAAAACCCTTTCATGACTCAACATCGAAAAAGTGTGCACCCTTCTCCGGTGTGTTCCATGTAGGCCCTTATTCATACTCAAGCGATCGTTCATCATGGAAATAAAATCAAACATGTTCTGCATATGGAATTTAATAATTAAACATGCATATTCATAACAAGGGTCACAGAACACTTATCCATTTGCCGTCACAGTATGCCTTTGTTAAGGAGGAATGAAGGCTCCTTCCCTGAGTTAACAGTCCCTCAGTTTTCCATCCCAACTCCTTTTTACATTTCATATTCACACATGTCTTACCGACATAATTTATACCATCTCACTCATGTTACTACCGAACATGTAGTGCAGATGAGACATTTCAAAATGTCTAATGGCGTTTCCCCCGAAACCCATTTTCAAGGGAAAACCTTCCCATGACGTTTGGCTCTTGCAGGTCATCACACACGATCTTCCTACAGTGTGTATCCCTGACACATTCATCAAATAGTCAAACAGTCAATCATTACCTGATACTACAATCCAAATTGATCGTTCCATAACCAAAGCAATGACATTAACAATCAAATTCAATAAGAATTTGCAATTTTATCTACTACAGAAATTGACTTGTTCAATTGTGGGTTTCTTGTAAGTAGCACTACTATGCCCATTACAATTTCATGCTTACTAACATAACATGCATACCCACTTACCATGCGTCCCTCCTGACACAATCTTACACAAGCCAACAATGATTAGTAGTCGTCAGCAATTCCTTAAATTCGAAATTTCACAATTCAAATTTAAGAAGCTCTTTCACATGGTAGATTCTGGCATTGGTCAGGGTCTTACCTCTCACTGCCATGCTCGAAATAATCTACCTGAAACATGAGCTTCAATCAACCAAACACTTGGTAAGTCTGGATGCATATAACCTTTTCCATTGCTACAACCATTACTGGAGCATTTTCAGAATTTATAAAATTCGAATACTTCCAGCGGTTAGTCACATCAACATTGCCAAAACTCATTTACTTCATGCAATCATCATCATGCTAACATTGCAAGGTATAGTCATATCATTCATGCAATTAAATGAAATGTTTAGATACTCCTTACTTCACAGGCGTATCATTCATACCACCTTGCTCTTCCACAGAGCTTTTCTGGCGGCCAATTGATCATGACTATCCTGCATTCATAACAACCTTTGAAATAGTTCCAGAATTATCATTAATTCATCATTTCAGTCATTAGTCATTCATATATCTCATGCATTCATCTCAATGCATTCAACATACCACGCATGGCCTAACCATGTCCACTTCATATAGGATGCATTACTATAATCAATGTCATCATCATATACAGGTATGACACCATTCTACATTCCAATATTCACATGGTATGAGGTCTCTTACCTGTACCAATCCATGGAATTTGTCATAAGCAAACTCTTACCTGCATGGGTCTTACTTACACCCTTGCCATGACCAATTTGGTTGGTCCCTTGCAGAAGATTACATAATTTGCTCACCAACTTTTATCCTGGACTTGTTGCCTTATCCCTTTCCTCATAGGGTTGCTGGTCACATCTGTCAACATCATCAACATATTCATCCGGGTCCATGTCATCGTTGGTCTTTCCACTAATGCCAACATCAAGCAATGATTATCATTAGTGGTTCATTATAATTATATGATTCCCAATATTCTTACAATCATGCAATATCCTATGCATGCAATACATATCCTCATGCATTTCATGCATAAAACTTAGGAAATGCCACACATTTAGCAAGACAGGGTTTTAAGGAAAACTTCCCTTTTCCAGTCTTTCATCCTTGCATGGGACTACTCTTCCACACAACAACTGGTTAGCCTTCTTAGTCCTTGCTACCCCTGGGCATGCAACTTTCCAGATTTGTCCATATGATAACAGCGGCCATCTTTAGCACTTTGCTGCTTCATGCTTAGATTCTGGTGTCTTACCCTTGTTCCCCAATGGATAAGCTTTCCAACGCCTATCCACATGCTTCATTCCGACCTCAGATGTGAAAACCATGCCACTTCTAAGAGTGAAGACTTTCACCAAATCTCAGGCAAAACACACAACTGTATTTTGGTCCATAATGATATCTTCATCCATCTCATTTCCGATGCACCATTCATCTTTTGTGAATTTTGGGTTTAACTAATTTTCCCAAAACATAGAATTTTCTTTTCACAAGGACGACTATCTCAAGGGACGACGAGGGTCAAGGGGGCTTGCCCCCTTGCGGGTCGAGGGCAACGCCCTCTTTTTTTTTGGGGGGGGGGTGTAAATCATGGGTTTCTGCGCAATCTGGCGTATAAGATCGCTGCCTCTTTTCCCCTTTTAGCCCAGAAAATTCACTGTAAAACAACTCAAAATTCCACTAATAAATAGTCAAAAATCTGCTGGAAAAATCCCATGGAAAACTCAAAATTTCCTCTACACAGAATCGGGTCTCATTTCCACTAACCATCCGATGTTTCGGCAGTCAAAACAACTAACCGTTCCGCAGAATCGGCTGTCAAAAGCTCTTGTGCTTCGGGTGGTTTAGTCATTTAGGCAGTCGCAACGGTGGAACACGATCTTCTTTCTCCTTCCGATCGACGGCACAACCTGATCGGCGTCGGCAGTCTTTCTCATCAGAAGACTTAATGCTTTCCGCTTCTGCAACAACGACGCACAAACCACTTTCTCTTCCAATTGGTGAACTAACTTTTGACTGGCATCGACATTGGCAACCTTTTCACATTAGAAGACTTAGTGCTTTCACTTCCGCAACGGCGGCTCATGAACCACTTTCTCTTCCGACGGCCGATCGTTACTTAGAAAAATTTCGAACTTTCTTTCGCGACGTCGGCAGCCTTTTCACATCGGCCGGTTAGTGTCTTTGGCTTCCGCAATGGCGACACACTAAACACGAACTCCTTCCGATGGCCGCTCTTTTCTTAGGAAAATTTTAACTTCGGGCGTCGGCGGTCTTTGCACTTCGGAAAGCTTAGCGCTTTCGCTTCCGCAACGGCGGAACGTGAAATGCTTTCGCCTCCGCAATGGTGGTTGCACCAAGACTTTCTTCTTCCGATGGCCGGTGACTTTCCATGCTTAGAAAATTTTTGAACTTAGTTTTCTTGCGGCGTCGGCAGTCGGAAATTTACCCATCGAGCGACTAGCCGTTTCTCCATTTGCAACGGTGGAACGCGGAATCCCTTTCTTCTTCAGGCGGCATTTTTTCTTATCGGAAGACTTAGGGCTTCTGGGTGCTGCAACGGCGGGCGCACGAGCACTTTTTCTCCGGTAGTCAACGGTTCCAAGCCTTAAACCTTCTTTGACGGCGTCGGCGATCGGAGGACTTTTTCGTCGGGCGCGTAGTTGCTTCGCCATCCTCAACGGCAGAAGTCTGATCCACTAGCTCTTCCGCTACGTCGGAAGTCAACTTCACTAACTCTTCCGCAACGACGGAAGTCCACTTCGCTAATTGTTCCGATTGGGGAACACTTAGGCAAAATTTTGAAAAATTTGTCTTTCTTCTTTCCACCGAATATAACACATGTCGGCGGTCGGACCACTTTCCCGTTGGACGCTTAATTGCTTCTTCATCCGCAACGGCAGACGTCAATCCACTATTTTCTTTCGACGGACACCGGACACTTAGAAATTTTCCAAAATTGTTCCCTTCGACTGTGCTCCGTCGGACGTGCTTCCGTCTAGCCTTCCGCAATGGCGGAAGTCCGTTTCACTAATCCTTCCGCCACAGCGGAAGTCAAGTCCGCTAACTCTTCCGACTGTCTAACACTTGGACCAATTTTTGAATTTACAGTCCTTCAAAATTATGATTTCTGCTGCGCAGAATGAAAGACAACCTCTGTCAGTTGCTCCTTCATGGCCCATAGAGTCCCACTGTTGCAACCTTTGCTCTGATACCATACTGTCACGTCCCCATCCCTTAGATCGACGAAGAGGACGCAACGAACACCAAGCACACGGGAAAACAACCCCATGAACATGGACAAGCATAAATCGATGCTGAAATTAAAACTTACAAACATGCACAAATGCAGAATGAATCAACCTTCAGCGGAAGCAACACCCATACATTTCCAGCATAAAACATGTTCATCATAATTCATTATACAATAGATATAAATTGTAGAGACAAAACAACCAAGATTACTTATCTTTTGGATGAAGAATCCCGCAACCAGCTACGTCGCTGCAACGTTCCACCCAACCATAGGCCAACTTGCTCATCAATCTCTCAGCAATGCTGCCACCCCCGAGCTGGGCATGATTCCTCCAAGGATAAGGGTCAATGCAGGCTTACACATAGCCAAGGGACACAACCAACAAACCAACATAGCTATGTTTATTAGGCCATCAACAACCGACCAAGCCAGCACAGTCCGAAGACCAACCACTACTTACACGCAGCAAAACAATCCTTCACAGCCCTGTGAAGAAGGCAGAGACAACCAGGGATAATCCCAAACAAAAGATGAGCACAACTCAAGTCCACCAGACAACACAGAGTTGTTCTTGGCCCTAACGTGGACAAAACAACTCAGCAACAACACCCAAACCAGGGTATATCAGCAGCCCAACTCACATCGAATGATGGAAACAATCCACAGTTCCAAAACAAGGAAACTCAACCAACAGATTGGAAATCAACAGCCCACATCACACACAATCCTCAATGTAAACACTGAAGGATACAGACAGAAAAGTGGGGACAGAACAACTCACAGTCTGTGCGTAAAGGAAAAGACACAGCCCAGGTAAAGCATGGATGCACACATGCACAGTCCGAAGTGGAAACAGAAATCGGACTCTCAACAGTCCCCAAATCGGACTTTCAACAGTCCCCAAACATCATGGGGAAAACACAACAGCAACCCAAATCGTGGGTGAAACCAACAGCAAGTAGAAAACGTGGATTAAAGCCACAGCTATGACACATACCAGTGGAAATCAGGCCCTTGAGGCCGTTTCACCTACTCGCTGCATACCTAACCAGAGAAGAACTGCGACTGGTGCGTGAGGATGAACATAATGCCTCTCTGCGTGAGGATGAACAGACCCCCCCAGAAAAACGAACAGACCACCCGAAATCAGGTGAGAATGAATAGACCACGGCTCTATGTGTGAGCATGACCGACCACTGCTCTGCGTGAGCCTCCCCAGATGCCGCCGTGAAGGTGAACTGATCGGGATGGAGTGGAGTGAATGGAAAGTCATGGGTGGAGTGGGCGTGTGGGAAAAGGACTGACAGCCCTGCCACCCCACTCTCAAAACAATAACTGCCCCAACCACCAACAGCCATTTCCTCAACTACTCCCCAAAACAATAAAGAGGTTGACAAGGGAAGATGACAAAACAAAACAAGGTGGCAACACATGGGTTTTTCCCCCATACCCCAAGGTTTGACATCCCCCACCCCTTATCCTTTGGAACCATGCCCTTTTCATTCAACATTGCACTGTCGTATCTGGTTGTGGTTTTAGTTTTAATTGATGTGCGTATTTACATGATGCCGAATTATAATGTGCCAAATGGCACGATAAACCATCGACAACTATCCCCATTGCCGAAACACACACACACACAACCCAATTGATGGTGGGGCTTTTGCCTTGAGCTCCTCACCATGATTAATTACAATATATACATCATGCAAACGGGGTCAAAACCAGGGACATTACAGACAGCCACGATTTCACCCGCTCCCTGCGTGAGGAAAACCAACGCATCATTCTTGTGCGTGAGAATAAGGGACGCGGCCAACACAAATATGGGAAACAACAACCCACGAACAACAAAAGAAAACCCCAGTGATCCTTCACAGTCCAGCAATGGTGGAGGCAAAACGCCGACTCTATGCATGATCAAGAGGAAAGAACACCACCCCCGACTGGTAACCGGCACGAGAGAGAAGAAGGCGAACCCCCAAACAGAAATCGCACACCCCCTTCACTGAGCTCTGCGTGAGGAAGATCAACCCGGCCTCCTCCTGCGTGTCTCCTGCGTGAGAGTGAACAGACAATGATCCCTGCGTGAGGATGAACCGACCCTCGGGAGAATGGCCTCGTGGAGAGTGTTTTTTCTGCCCCACGCGAGTGAAGAGGAGAGTCTGCTGGTGGAGTGGGCACGTGGGCAAGGACTGACAGTCCTACCACACCCACCACTACTTAGCAATAACTGCCCCCAGCTACTCAACAAGACATTAAAGAGGTTGGATGAGACAAGGGAAGATGGCAAATCAAATAGGGTGGTAACACATGGATTCCCCCCCATAGACCAAGTTTTGACATCCCCCACACCCTTATCCTTTAGAATCATGCCCTTTTCATTTTAACGTTGCACTGCCGTAGCTGGTTGTGGGTTTATTTTTAATTGATGTGCGTATTTACATGATGCCAAACTATAATGTGCCGGATAGCACGATATACCATCAGCAACTATCCCCATTGCTGAAACATACACAATCGAATCGATGGTGGGGCTTTTGCCTTTAGCTCCTCACCATGATTAATTACATTATATACATCATGCAAACGGGGTCAAAACCGGGGTGTTACACTTCGAATAGCCCTGGCTTGGATAGTGAAGACTCTTCAAAGGAGGTTTAAGCTTAGTCCTCGGATGATAGCATTGGCCCATAAAATGACCCTTTTGAGGTGGGGAATGTGGTTCCCTCTTCATTAGTAAAGGATTCCATGGATTACCCAGCGCTATATGCTCTTGTTAGTAATCTTCAAAATTTTGATCTTGCCTTTGTTTCATCTTTATCAAATGATGCACTGAAGTTTATTATTTCTTTAGAGTCAAAAGGTGACACTATGGGAGATGATATTATAAATGAAGGACCTTTCTTGTATCATGGTGTTGAAGTAAAAAACCAAGGGTCCCTTGTAGATGGGGTTAAGGTTAACAAAAATCACGGGGACCCCTTGAACGTTGTTTCAGGGACAATCCCTATTTTTTTGGGTGATAGGAAGAACTTTCCCTGTTGGCAATGTAAGCCAAAATAATTATTTGGGTGTGCTTGGGGTGGAAACAATTGGCCAAATGAATGATTTAGGGAAATCCCCGACCAGTCATGTGATTCAATTTGATTTGTTGGGTAATAATGAGACTGAAGGGGCCTCTGTTGGCACTTTAGGGGGGTGGTTGGTCCTGTCCTATTGGGGGATAGGATCCGGGCTCCTACATACTGTGATGTGACTAAAAGATCCCTCTTAAAACATATATTGGAAACTTTCAGGTTGATGGTTCTGCCAGTGGTTAAAAATAAATGGTTGTGGATATAATCTCTCCAAACAACACTATGCAGAAGGGGGTTCATCGTGGGGGGTTGAAGCAAGAATTCTCCCCTATAAAAACTCATAGTGTTATGAAAGGAAAAGTCACAGAATCTAGCTCTAACAATATTCCATTTTCTTATACGGATAAGGTGGAAGCCTCTCCATCCTCAAATTCTCGGGCTCTTAGAGATCTTAAAGCCTAGACGAGGGTTAACAAATGATTTTTGCATCCCTAAATACTAGAGGAGTGGGGGGCTTCTAGAAATCCTTAACCCTCAAGCAATTGATAGAAAAATAAAATCCGAATGTCATATTTTTGCAAGAGATTATGGTTTCAACAGAAAAAAACTAGAGATTTTTTCTTAAAAATACAAAAATATTGGGCTATTGTATCTACAGATGCAGAAGGTCAATCAAGTGGTTTACTAGCAGCTTGGAACCCAAAATATGCTTATTTCTTGTCCTACTGTATCTCTTTGGGTGTTATTTTAACGAAAAAAATCATTGGGTTCTCAAATGAAGTGAATTTAGTAAATTTTTATGGCCCATACAATAATAGAAAGTCATTTTGGTAAGGGGTTGTTGGGGAAGGTCTCTTGCAGCGAACAAATTTGGTAATTATAGGTGATTTAAAATTAACGTTATCTTCTTCAAAAATTTGGGGGCAACATGCACATAGGGATGACCTTAGTAACTTCTTTGTGGAAATGTTCACATCTTCGGAATTGGATGATATAGAACCAATTTTGTTAGCCCCAAATTAGAGAAATGGTCGAACTAGCTAATATATAGATAATATAGCAAAAAGGTTGGATAGATTCTTGCTTTTAGATCAGATTATGGTAGCTATGTTTAGATACCGTTCATGGGTGGATTGTTCCATAAATTCTGATCATACTCCAATCTTTTTGAAATTTGATTTTGATGGATTAAAGAAACCCTTTCCTTTTAGATTTAATCACTCTTGTTAATGGATGAAGATTTCAAAACTCCGGTTCATAAGGAGTGGAAAGAATTTGATGTTGGGAATGATATATCGACCTCACACTCAATTGTTCAAAAGTTGAAAATGTTAAAACATGTGGTCAAAGGATGGGATAGGGATAAGAAGAAAGCTTAGAAGGACGACATAATGAAAATTGAAGCTCAGGTTCATGACTTAATTGTCTCAAACAATCTAGGTACCTTTTCTTATCAGGACAAAAATACTTTGATTTTGCTAGAATGAGAAAGAATGAAGATTCTTAAAATGGAATAAGAGACATGGAGGCTAAAAAGTCGAGCTATCTAGGTCTCATTAGGTGACCAGAATAACAATTTTTTCCATAAGTATGATGAACACAGAAAGGTCCATAATTCTATATGGTCACTTAATAATGAGGTAGGTGAAGTGATTGGTGACATGGAAGCATTATAGAAATAAGTTGTCATACATTTTAAATTACATTTCAAATATTCAAGGGATTTTTCAGTTCTGGAACAAATTAAGGTAATTAAAGAATAATGTTGGTGTCGATTCCACTAACCCAGGTTCAGTTTTCCTTTCCCATCCAACAAAACCCAAGGCATCGACCCGACAGAGTATAACTCCATTGGAAACACCTACGATGCAAGTGAGGTCTCACCCAAGATACCTATGGGGATTGCGAGAACCAGGATTCTGCAGTTACATAAGGGGATTTCTTGATGGCAACATTAAACAGACCAATTGACTGAAGCAAATAGATGGACAATTGTCAACACAAATACAACATATAAAGTATAGCGTTCCGTCAACACATACACAACATATAGAGTATAGCGATCCGTCAACACATACACAACATGTAAAGCATACATATCTAAATTAAGTCTATCATAGTTATCATTAACATTCCACAATATTATATCAATATTAGTTGCAACTATCTCATAAATATCCATACACAATATAAATAGACATTATAGACACATATATTTAATGTGGAAACCCATACATGAAAAACCACAAAAGTGCTCTTCATCTGGCATAAGTTGTGTTTAGAACGCTTTTGGTCTATGCACATAGCCTATAGACATCTCTCAATATCTTCTTACAATGGATGAGTTCCTCTGTATTTCTCATGCTCTCATGCCTATATATTTTCTTGCTCTTATCATCATCGGTCTTATTATCGTCATCATCATCATGTCCTCCCACCGTCCACACACAACTTATGGATCAACCTTATATACTTTTCCACGACTCTTCTTCTAATCGTCGACTAGTTCTCAACAAATAGTTTACTAATTCTCCTCTCTAACTCAAGAAATTCCTTTACATTTATAAAGGAACTATCAACCCAATTGTCACGTCCCCTCCCATCCAATAGAGAGAGAACGAGACCATGGTGCTGCTAATCCGGGCAATCTAGCCCCATGAACATCATGAACATAAATATAAAAATGCATTGACATAAAACATACATAGATGCATACAATTGCAATTATACAACGGAAGCAATACATCAATTCAACACATTAGACATGTCCATCATATTTCATTAAGAAAATACAAATGCAAAGAATAACATAGACAAGAATACTTATCTTTGTAGAAGCTTGTCCTGCAACCAGCTATGTCACTGCAACATTCCACCCAACCATAGGCCAGTGTGCTCATCAATCACTCAGCAACATCGTGCATGATTCCCACAAGGAATAAGGGAACACTAGCAGACTCACACATAGCCAAGGATACAACAAAAACTCGGCCAAGCCAACACAGTTGGGTTTATCTGACTACAAAGGAGCTGGAGAGGATGACTGCTAAGCTAGAGAGATCAACCCCAGAGCTATGGAAACCTACACCATATCTATCCTAAATTCTAAAACATCTACACACACAACACAAGGAAGCATCCCCTTCTCTGCTACAGAATCCCTTAGGCTATGCCTTCCCTTCCAGTGCAAATTCAGGGTGTGCAAAGAAGAAAACCAACCCCCCAATCTGTCTGTGAGGTTCCTTCTCACACTAGATTTATCAATCTATTCAGACCCCATTTCCACTCCCAAACCAGTTTAGAGACAAAACAAAAGATACATACACAACAATTACAGTTTTGGGATTGAAGTAAAACATCACAGAGGCCAAAATCGAAAAAGGCAATTGAGTAAAATAGCCCAGCCTGTGCAATTCGTTTCCCAAAAATGATCTATGGCTTCATGTGGGCCAAAATGACTCCCTCAGTCCTTGAAATCACGGGTCTATTCCCCCCATTGGATGTGCAACACCAAAACACGAAAATCCCAACCGTGGGGATGTGAAAACGACCCAAAGCGTGAAGGATAAAAACCCATGAGGGTTCAGCTACGTGAGAGCTCAACGTGAATGAAGGATGGATGATAAAAAACATTCAGCAACTCTCCAAAAACATGGGGGAATATGAAAACATGATTGCATGAGGGAATGGGCATACGTTTTTGGGTTTTTACTTGCCCAAGGAGTCAAAACACGTTTTAAAAAAATGGGTGCTCTACCCAATTCGAATTTGGGTTGCCATACCTTGCCCATCCCATGCAATAACCAACTCAACCAATTTTTGGCAGTAATAAATGATTGGGTGAATAAGACAAGAAAGGTAGTTGCAGTTTGATGGGTTCTCCCTTTGACATTTGGCTTTTCCCCATTGTCCCAAAGGTTTGAATACCCCCCCCACTTATCCTTAGGAAATCATGCCCCCATCTCATTATTTGTTGCATTGACATAGATGGTTGTGGGATTTTAATTCAATTGCATATTTACATGATGTCCAAAATTATAATGTGTCAGCTAGCACAAACTACCATTGACAACGATTTTTAATCGCCGAAACATAAAATGCTAAATCGATGGTGGAGATTTTGCCTTTAGATCCACACCATGATTAATTACAATATATACATCATATAAATTTAACATAAACGAGGTCAAAACCAGGGTGTTACATTCCCCTCCCCCTTCAACAATGCTGTCCTCAGTGCTTTACAAAATCAAACAAAAATGCTACACTGGTATCGCCCTCAGTGCTCCGCAAAATTGAACAAAAATGGACGTGCCAATCGCATGGCATCCTCTAGCTCCCATGTAGACTCTTTAGGATTGTAGTGCTCCCATTACACCTTTACCTTCCCTATGGATCGGTTCCAGAGCATTGCGACCTTCCTGTCAAGGATGTGCATTGGCTCGATTTGGAACTCTCCCCCAGGTTCCACCTGAATCACATCCCAATTTATCACATGGTTAGGATCATGTACATATTTCTTAAGCAAAGAAACATGAAAAACATTATGAGCTCTAGTGCTTGCAGGCAATGCAAGTCTATATGCAACTGGCCCTATTATTTCAAGCACTTCAAACGACCCACAATATCTTTGTGACAACTTGGCACAACTTCCAATTTTCAAGGAATTCTTCCTTTCCCTCACTCTGAGGTAAACATGGTCCCCAACACTGAACTCTCTGTGCATTCTATGCTTATGGGCATAGCTTTTCTGTCTGTCCTAGGCTGCTTTCAAATTCTTCCTGATCTTTGCAACATCTTGCTCCATTTCCTTGAGCAATTTTGTCCCAAGCACAATCCTGTTCACTGGATTATCCCAAGTCACTGGTGTCCTACACCTCTGGCCATACAAAGCTTCATATGGAGTCATCCCCAAGGATGCTTGTTGTCCATTGTTATATGCAAACTCTACCAAGTGTAAATAATCTTCCCACTTGGTTGGTTTGTCCATCACATACATGCGAAGAATGTCTTCAAGCACTTGATTTACTCTCTCTATCTGCCCATCAGTCTGAGGATGGTAGGTAGTGCTGAAGTTCAACTTTGTACCCAAATCTGCAAACAACCCCTTCCAAAAATTGGAAGTGAACTTGACATCTCTGTCAGAGACTATTACCTTAGGCAATCCATGCAATTTGAAAATCTCCTTCATGAAGATCTTTGCAATGTCATCAGTCTTATGCGTAGACTTAACCGGTATAAAATGTGCTACCTTTGTCAACTTGTCCACCACAACCATGATGGAATCATGCTGTCTCTAAGTCATTGGCAATCTTGTAATAAAATCCATGGAAATAACTTCCCATTTCCATTCTGAAACTTGCAAAGGCTGCAAACAAACCTGCTGGGTGTTGGTGCTCAACCTTCACCTGCTAACATTTCATGCACCTTGAAATGTATTCCATGTCCTTTTTCATTCTTGGCCAAAAGCACTGCTTTCTAGCTGTAGAGATTGTCTTCTAATATCCTGGGTGACCAGAATATGGAAGCTTGATGGATCTCATCCATAACAACCCTCCTCAAATCTGCTACATTTAGAATATAAATTCTGCTCTTATAAGTAAGAAGTCTACCTTCTTCCAATTTATATCCCTCATACTTCTTTTCAAGGCTTTGTTGTTGCAACTTGTCTTTTACCTGCACATACATTTCACCTTTAGCAGTATGACTAACAATCTGCTGTCTCAAATCTGATTGGCAAATACTAATGGATTCCACATGCATTTCTTGCACCTTCATGCTGAGTGCATCAGCTACCTTATTCTCTTTTCCCTTTATGTGCTTGATTTCAAAATCAACTCACATAAAAGTTCCAACCATCTAGCTTGCCTGAAATTTAGAGTAGGCTGATCAAACAAATACTTCAGACCACAATGGTATGTTCTTAGCTCGAATATTCTACCCATCAAGTAACGCCTCCACATCTGGAGACCATGTACTATAGCTGCAAGTTCCAGATCATGAGTGGCATAGTTCTTTACATGCTCCTTCAACTTTCTTGACTCATAACATATCACGTGGTTGTCTTGCATAAGGACTCCTCCAAGCCCTTGATCGCATTCATCAATGCACACCACTAAATCTTTTCTGGGTCTGCAATCTTCAAGATTGGTGCACTTGTGAGAAGATTCTTCAATTGTTGGAAGCTTTCTTCACACCACAGTGTCCATTCAAAACTTTATTCCCTTATTTTGTAAAGAAGTGACTGGATGTGCAACCTTGGAGAATCCTTCAATGAATCTCCTGTAGTATCCCGCAAGCCCCATAAAAGATTTTACATTTATCACATTTCTCAGAGTAGGCCAATTCATAATGGCCTCAATCTTCTCAGGGCACAGATATACCCTCTTCTGAGATAATGTGACCCAAATAATGAATCCTATCTTTATAGAAGTCACACTTTCTTAGCTTTGCATACAGCCTATGCTCCATGAGCAATTCCAATGTCAATCTCAGATGTTCTTCCTCATTCTTAGAATAAATAAGAATGTCATCAAGGAAAACAAGAACAAACTTGTCCAAATACATGTTGAAGACACTATTCATAAGACACATAAATGTAGCTGGTGCATTTGTGAGACCAAATGGTACCACTACAAACTCATAATGTCCATACCTTGTCCTAAAGGTTGTCTTATGAATGTCTTCATCCTTGATTCTCACTTGATGGTAACCCGACCTTAAGTAAATCTTGGAAAATACCTTTGCTCCTCTCATTTGATCAAACAGGTCATCAATCCTAGGCAAAGGGTATTTATTATTCACCGTGACTTTGTTTAACTGTCTGTAATCAATACACAACCTGAGTGTACCATCTTTCTTCTTCACAAACAAAATTGATGCTCCTCAAGGAGACACACTCGGTCTGATATACTTCTTCTCCAACAAATATTGTAGTTGCATCTTCAGCTCTAGCATTTTTGGTGTACTCATCCTGCAGGGTGTCTTGGACACTAGTGTTGCTCCTGGCACAAGTTCAATTATGACATCAATGTCCCTGTTTGGAGGAAGCCCTGGAATCTCATGAGGAAAAACATACATGAATTCTTGCAATACAGGATAGTCCTCCAACCTAGTAGTTTCATTCTCTATTGCTTCCAAAACATGATCTGCATACACTCTGCAACCTTTCCTATAACACTTCTTCAGCTGCATTGCTGAAATCTGCCTAACCGAAATCACCTTTGGAATGCCTCTTACAACTATTGGGTTCCGTTCTTCATCCATGCATTTAAAAGTCTTATTATAATAGTCAAGATTTACCCTGTGAGCTTCTAACCAATCCATTCCAATGAAAACATCATTGGAACCAAGTGGTAGAAAATTCAGATCAACACAAGTGACCAATCCATTCATGACCAACATACATTTCTCTACCACTTCACTAACCTTTCTCTTAATTCCCGTGGCTAGCTAAACTAACCAAGATTTTCTATGCTTTACTTTCTTAAAAGCACAAATCTCCACTACTCTAGGGGTAATGTAAATGTGAGTAGAACCAGGATCAATCAAAATAGAAACAGATTGCTCAACAATCTTACCTGCAACTTCAACCATAGTTGATTGGTGATCTGCCTGGCGGTCCTCCAGTGCTGCATTAATCCTAGGGATGACCCTTGCTACTTGACCCACTGTTTCTGCCTCTTGGATGTTGTAAGCTGGCCTTGCATTCTCATTCTCAAGTGGACAATTCCTGTGCATGTGGGGTCCTCCACATTTCCAACATTGGAGTGGTTCTTCATTCTGTTGTGGTTCTCTGGGCTTTTCTACCACCACTCTAGCTGGCTGCTTCTCAGCTTGGGATGGCTGCTTCTGCTGATTCATGAAGTTAGAAGGTTTGAAACCTTTCTTCCTTTGGTCAGACTTATAATTCTTTTTGTCCTTCCATGTCTTATGGTAATCAGGTTTGCCTTTACTTTGTTCATAGCAATACTTAGCTTTCCTTATTGCTTATTCAAGAGTTCTAGGTTCATAAAACTCAATTCTGTCTTTGTAAGATTGAGGCAATCCACTCAAAAAAAGCTGGATTTTCACTTTCTCATCTTTGATGTACCTGACATACCTGAAAAGTTCTATAAACTTGTTTGCATATTCCTCCATGGTTTGTTGTCCCAATCTCAGCTCATGGAACTCTTTGATCTTATCATCATAGTACCTGCCAGAGAGGTACTTCTGCTTGAAATACTTCTGGAACTCTTTCCACATAATCCTCCTTTCATTAATCTTTTTCACTTTCCTGAAGTGCTCCCACCATATGGATGCTCTTCCAGTCAAATTGAAGATGGCTACCCTAGCCTTCATATTCAGAATAGTCTTGGACTTGGGAAATATTTTCTCATCCCAAGAATCCAAGCTTCAGTTTCTTGACCATTCTTTATCTCACCATTGAAGGTAGGCGACCTTTCCTTCTTAAACTCATCACATGAATGGTTCTGGTAACGCCTCTTCCTCTCATTCTTGTGAGAATAAGAACTTGAACCGCTAGTGGATCCTTCAGAGTCAGAAGACCCACTAGGAGATCTCTTCCTTCTTCTGGTACTGCTTTTGCTACCTTTCAGTCTTACTGTTTGGTCCCCAGAGTTCATCCGCCTCTACATGTCTGTAAAACTTTGCAGCATGGGTGCATTCAGTTGATTTTTCTTGTCCTGAGCCTTAACCAATCTTTCATTATCTGCCCTATAACTTTGCATCTCCACCCTTAGGCTTCTTATGGTGGCTGCAAAATAAGGGGGAGTATCTGGAAACCTCCTCCCATTAGACTCTGTCTCAACATTTCCAACTCGGACATTTCCCCCCATAGCATCTTCCTCGTACTCATTGGGGTTTTGTGCATCATTCATGCTGAAGGTTCTCATGGCTGAACCAACTTTACCGAACTGCACTATCTGGAATACTGCCTTTGAAGGTGACTGTGATTCTGCAAAATGTGTTAATAAGCACAATTGTTAGCTACATAACATTCACAATAATTTATACATTACTTACCTGCATTTGGAAAAATCTCATACATTGATAGCTTTGTCAAAACACATAATTTTCTTTCACAACAACGACTGTCTTGCGAGGACGACGGGGGTCAAGGGGGCTTGCCCTGTTTCGGTGAAATTTTCATTTTCCTTTCGACGTGTCGGTGAACTCACCAAAAGTTTTCTGACATGACAACTCCATTTTCCTTTTCCTTCCGATGAGTTGGCGAATTCCTGAGTTTTCATTTGATCGACAAAAACCTGGCAAACTTTTCGCTGCGTCGAAAAAATTTCCAACTTTATTTCGATCAGCAACTTGCCAAAACTTCTGCCATTGTGGAAAAATTTAAACTTTCCACCCAACGCATTGCGGCTGAAACTTCCAAATTTTCTCGATGTGCATCGGTGAAACTCAACCGACATATCGGAAAAATTCTCCGGTTTTCGCTGATTTTCCACTCTTAGAAAAAATTTCGAAATTTTTTTCTTTTCCTTCCTACCAGCTCAACCCAGCCGACATGCATCGGCTGAAACCCCAACTTCCACCCGACACACGTCAGCTCGATTCCCAACTTCCACCTGACACGCATCGGCTCAAATCTCCAAAGTCTTTCAATGTGCTCAGCCGACGTTGCAGCCAATTTCACCAAAATTTTCTGATTCCATACTGAAATTTTTTCAGAAATTTTATTTCTTTCGTCGGCTTCATCCACTGTGTCGGAAAAAACCAAATAATATAGCCAATGAATCAGCTTGACTTCGCCCAATTCTTCTCGTCACCGCCGTCATTTCAGCACATCGGCTTCTATTTTCACTTCACACCGATGTCATTAGCCAAATTCTGCTGACTACCCCGAAACGCTTCGGTTTCATTCTCTGCCGACTCCCTCTGGACAACACAGCCAATGTATCAGCTTGACTTTGCCCTTCATGTCGATACCGTCGCTGCGAAATCATCGGCTCGAATCCACTAACCCAGCCGCCACTGTCGACTCATCTTTATCTTTCACAGTCGACACTGTCACCGTGGCTTCAATTATCTCAGCTGACACTGTCGACTTGCCTTCAACCAACCCAGCCGATGTATCAGCATGACTTCAGCTAACTAGGCCGACATGCTATATTTTTCATAGTTACAGAAATTTTGAAAAATTTCTCCTGTCTGCTGCTTTTCTGCTGAACACAGAGGTGGATTTCTCATGGCCCCTTTGAGGCCCAAAGCTATAACATGAGCTCTGATACCACACTGTCACGTCCCCTCCCGTCCAACAGAGAGAGAATGCGACCATGGTGGTTCTAATCTAGGCAATTTATCCCCATGAGCATAAATATAAAAATGCATTGACATAAAACATACACAGATGCATACAATTGCAATTATACAACAGAAGCAATTCATCAATTCAACACATTAGACATGTCCATCATATTTCATTAAGCAAATACAAATGCAGAGATTAACATAGATAAGAATACTTATCTTGGAAGAAGCTTGTCCCGCAACCAGCTATGTCGCTACAATGTTCCACCCAACCGTAGGCCAATGTGCTCATTAATCACTCAGCAGCACCGCCACCCCTGATCCAGGAGGATATTGGTGTCCACCCACCTATTCCACTTGGACCCCCACCATTTTTTCTTTCAGTTTTTCAGTTTCCTTAATTGTAGCACAATTTACTATTTTTGGCAGTTTTCGGGTCCTAAACTTCTGGAGCCGTTTTGAGGCCCTAAACGACATTTTTTCTGCATTGAATGGTTTATGTATGTAGTCCTTAAACAGATCTTTATAACAATGTATCATGCATGTCAAACAGAGGTAGTATGCTAAAGTTACGACCTCAAGAAATTGATGTACCAAGTTACCCAACGGGGCCCACATTCTGGCGTCTCACCTCCTAGGGTTAGGTTTTTGGATGTGTAGGGTTTCCATTGTTTCTCAATAATATATAGGCCTTCGAGCCTCGATGTAATACAGAGTTCAGAGGCATGTATCCGCCACATCTCTTCTCAGAGATAAGCTACCAATACTCTAGCTAGTTTATTTCCATTCTGTATGTAAACAAGTTTAAGTTATTGATTGATGAAATGAAGTGTTATTTCCGCTGAATATTTGTTTCTATGGTTATTTGTGTATTTTGTTGTGTTCCTGCATAAATCCAGATCAGTGGTATCAGAGCAATCTGCTCTTTCTCAATCCTTCTTTGCATGTCCCCAACGAGGGTGGGGTATAAAGAGTTAATGCTTGATCTGGTTGAACCTTTGCAAGATCAGCCTTGCAAATCCCAATGGCCACCCATGGGGGACGAAAAGAAAGACAAGGGTGCAGAAGATCCTATCAAAATTTTGCTCAAGGAGGCCCTTGAAAAGCAAAGGAATGCGATGATGGATAACTTCGCCCAGATCCTTCAATGACTTCCCACTAGCGGCGCATGTGCATCTAGCAGCCACTCTGGAGGTGCAACCCCTTTTAAGGTACAAGTAAACTTTGCCATTCCCATATTTGATGGCCAAATAGATGCAGACGCCGTATATAGATGGTTGAATCTATTAGAAGGATATTTCTCGGTTCATGACTTTTCCGACTGGGAAAATATTATTTTTTCTCTACTCAAAGCCGCCCCCATGTCAAGGACTAGTGGGAAACCTACTATGAGAGAAAGGACGAGGAGGAACCCTCTCTGTTCTCGGCCGTACCCACTTGGAATTATTTTTGAGATGCCATAAAGGGACAATATTATTCGGTGGGGAGCTATGAGGACAAGTACATATAATGGACTATGCTGCAACACCAAAGAGATCAAGATGTGCATTGGCGAACGAATCTGTTCCATACCTTGCGCATCAAGTTGGGTATCAAAGATTCAGAGAAACATTTGGTGTTGAAGTACCGCAGTTGTCTACATAGATATATTTAGGAGGAAATGGAGTTCCTTGACATCTCTTCGCTTGGTATGGCATATCGATATGCTGCCAAAATTGAGCAAAAATTCAAACAGAAAAAGAGAGACTTTGGATCTGGAAATCAAAAGCAAGGAAAAGGTGCCCCCAAACTGTAGAACCAAGGACACAACCAAGGCATGGTGACTCAAGAAAACTTGCTAAAGCCACAAGCAAAGAGCAACACTGCAAAGCCGAAGAAGGAAGCGGGAAAGTGGTGCGAGTTCCATAAGAGCCCCACTCACAACACAAGTGAGTGTCGGGCCAAGCAGTCACTGGTGGTCGAGATAAAGGCTTCTGAATCAGATGCATACTCTGACACTGAATCTGAACCCAAGAAGGGGAATGACAGAGGGAAGAAGATTATCGATGTAGAGCCCAACACCATTGTTGCCACCACGAAGATCCAAAAGGAAGAACCATAAGATTCAGAGGAGGAGGAGCGTCTGTTCCACTCCCAGATGTGGGTAAAGGGTTCCCCGCTATAGTTCATTGTCGATAGTGGGAGCCAAAAGAACTTGATTTCAGCAGAGGTCATGAAGCGGTTGGGTTTGCCAACCATAACACACCTACATCCATACACCATCGGGTGGCTTCATCAAGGACAGGATCTACGCGTTAGCCAGCAGTGCCGCCTTCCCTACAGCATCAAGCCCTTCATCGATGAGGTATTATGTGATATTGCTCCGCTTGATGTTTGTGATGTGTTATTAGGTCAACCATACTTATCGAAGCGACATGTTGTGTATGAGTCCTGGCCTCACGCTGTTTTATTACGTTGGGAAATAATTTGTACAGGATACCAGAGGTACCACCTCCTGCCGCTATCTCTTTGGTTACTGCAAAACAATGCAATAAGCTCATTTCCAAAACTGGGAAGTTTGTTTTCTTGATGATCCGTCCTCAAGGCAAGAAGAAGTTTGTGGCCACGACCTTCAGAGAGGGCCCCTCTACATGACAAAAACAAATGGACAAGGTCGTGGAGGAGTACTGGGACATATTCACCTCACCCACTGGGGCACCTCTCCACTGTCAGGTCAAGCACCCCATCGATCTGACCCCAGGTGCGTTGCTTCCCAATGACCGATCTATCGATGCTCTGTTATGGAGAATGATGAAATCAAGAGGCAAATTCAGGAGCTGCTGTAAAAGGGTCACATTCGGACAAGTTCATCGCCCTGTGGGAGCCTGATTGTGTTGGTACAAAAGAAGGATGGGACTTGGAGACTCTGTATTGACTATCGGGCGCTGAAAAAGATCACTGTTCGGAATAGGTACCCGACCCTAAGGATTGATGACCTCCTAGACCAGCTTAACGAGGAAAAATATTTTAGCAAGATCGACTTAAAGTTCGGGTATCACCAGGTACCAATCGAACCGACCGATGTGTGGAAGACTGCCTTTAAAGCCAAGGAGGGCCTTTTCGAATGGTTGGTCATGCCTTTTGGGATGGTGAATGCTCTTGCAACCTTCATGAGACTGATGGACGACATCTTGTGGCCATTCACCAACTCATTTGTAGTAGTGTACTTGGATGACATCCTGATATTCAGCCAGACTTGGGAAGAACACCTCCACCACATTCGACAGGTCCTCCAAACACTGCGGTAGCACAAGTTGTGTGCCAATTTGGACAAGTGCACTTTTGGCATGACCCAGGTTTAGTATCTGGGATACATTATTGATGAGTGTGGGGTACATGTGGATCCAACCAAGATCCAAGTAATTCAGGATTGGTCAGCCTGACTACTCTAACAGAGCTTCGCAGCTTTCTGGGCCTTGCTAATTTCTATCGCAGGTTCGTGTTGGGATTACCTCATATCACTTGGCCCTTGAGTCAAGTCACCAAGGGAGGAGTGAAATAAAATTTCTTTTGGTCGAAAACTCAATAGAAATCATTTGCAGAGTTGAAACATCACCTCTACTGTGCCCCAATGCTCACATTACTAGACTTGCAACAACCATTTGAGATCGAGACAGATGCCTCTGACTATGCTATTGGGGTAGTCCTTACTCAACAAGGGCATCCAGTTGCATATCACAGTGAGACACTGTCTGACACAGTCCACAAATATCCCACTTATGACAAAGAGATGTATTCCATTGTACAGGCTTGCCGACAATGGAAGCATTACATTTTGGGGAAGGAAACGATCATCCACACAGACCACCGACCCCTGCAGTTCATACAGACACAAGGGGAGTTACAGAATGATCACCATCATAAGTGGTCCACATATCTACAACAGTTTCATTTGAACATCAAGTACAAGAAGGGGAGCACCAATACTGTTGCAGATTGCCTTAGCCGACCACGGATCGTGGCGATAACCACCATGCTCAACTCTTGTGGGCATGAGACTTCTGATTGGCCGCTTCTCTACAAAATCGATCCAGAGTTCAGCCACACATACCAGACACTCTTGGAGGGAAACCAAGTTCCAAAATTTCACCTCGAGGATGTACTACTATTGCACATGGGACACCTTTGTGTTCCTTCAATCGAGTGTGCCAAGATGATTTGGGAAGCGCACTATAGTCAGGTCGTTGGGCATTTCGGGGTCGAGAAAACAGTGGCAGTACTGTAGAAGTATTTCTATTGGTCGAATCTTCGACAGGACGTCGGGAAATACATCTGATCCTGCACTGCTTGCGCCATTGCCAAACCATCCATCAAGAAGCAAGGCCTCAATACTCCGTTGCCTACCCCTAGTCGACCTTGGGAATCCATCTCCATGGATTACATGTTGGGCCTTCCTTCTACTAAGCACGGTAATGACTGTGTGTTTGTGGTCGTTGACAGATTCTCAAAGATGGCCATGATGGCAGCCTGCAAGAAGAATATCACAGCAGAAGCCACTGCTAAACTCTTCTTTGAATGAGTGTGCGTACACTTTGTGATCCCACAGTCTATAATCTTAGATCGGGACAGCATATTCCTGAGTACATTCTAGTCTAGCCCATGGTTAATGCTAGACACCAAGCTCACTAAGTCCACAACTTTCCATCCCCAGACTGATGGCTAGATAGAGGTCATCAACAGGATGAACGTACACATTTTGCGCATGTACAACTCAAAGCATCCACACACATGGGATGAGAGCCTCTCCTATGTACAACACAACTATAACCGGTCTCTCCACAGCTCAACCAACCACAACCCCTTTCAGGTGGGCTTGGGATTCAAGCCACTTTGTCCCATTGACGTAGCCATGCAATTTCCAGCTATTCAGGCTAATTCAGCTCATATCCAGTCTGAAGTTTCCAAGGTGAATAGCTTCATTGAGCGCATTCAACACATTTGCCAACAGGTTCATGACATATTGGATAGATCCAATGCTAAGTACAAGCAACGACATGATCAACATCGGGTGCAACATAACTTCTAGGTGGGCAACAAAGTGTGGCTACATTTGCAGAAGGAGTGCCTCACTGGATCCCACCAGAAGCTTTGCCTGCTCCAATATGGGCCATACACCATCACCAAGGCTATCGGGGATAATGCCTTCGAGCTTAGTATTCCACCATTCCTTGGTCTGTACCCAGTGTTCAATGTGGACTGCCTTTGGCCCTACTTTCCACCTCTACTAGACACATAAGCTGTGGCAGAAAAACTCACACCAACATAGCTAAACCCCAATTGCATGGAACAAGACACAACTTATCGGATTATGGACACACAGATCAAGAACACTCGCTAGCAGAAGATCCAACTATATCGAGTTGTCAAAGCAGGCCAACTCCTTCACCAGGGAAAGTGGCTCACCAGGGACCAAGTTCAACAGAAGTTTCCTCATCTCATGGAGGAACTCAACGCAATGGGGACCATTGCTTCCTAAGGGGGGATGAATGATCGAGGAGGATATTGGTGGCCACCCACCTATTCCACTTGGACCCCCACCATTGTTTCTTTCAGTTTTCCAGTTTCCTTAATTGTAGTACAATTTACTATTTTTGGCAGCTTTTGGGTCCTAAACTTCTGGAGCCGTTTTGAGGCCCTAAATGACGTTTTTTTCGGTATCAAATGGTGGGGAAAATATGAGTTTTTATCAAACTTTATGTTTTTATTTATATATGGATGTAGTCCTTAAACAGATCTTTATAACGATGTATCATGCACATCAAATGGAGGTAGTATGCTAAAGTTACGACCCCGGGAAATTGATGTACCAAGTTACCCAACAGTGCCCACATTCTGGCGTTTCACCTCCTAGGGTTAGGTTTTTGGATGTGTAGGGTTTCCATTGTTTCTCAATAATATATAGGCCTTCAAGCCTCAATGTAATACAGAGTTCAGAGGCATGTAGCCGCCACATCTCTTGTCAGAGATAAGCTACTAGCACTCTAGCTAGTTTATTTCCATTCTGTATGTAAACAAGTTTCAGTTATTGATTAATGAAATGAAGTGTTATTTCTGCTGCATATTTGTTTCTATGGTTATTTGTGTATTCTGTTGCGTTCCTGCATAAATCCGGATCAACCCCCGAGTTGGGCATGATTCCCACAAGGAGTAAGGGAACATTAGCAAACTCACACATAGCCAAGGATACAACAAAAACTACGCCAAGTCAACACAATTGGGTTTATCAGGCTGCAAAGGAGATGGAAAGGATAACAACTAAGCTAGTAAGCTCAACCCCAAAGCTATGGACACCTACACCAGATCTAGCCTAACTTCTAAAACATCTACCTACCCAAGATAAGGAAGCATCCCCTTCTCTGCTACACAGTCTCTTAGGCCATACCTTCCCTTCCAGTGCAAATTCAGGGTGTGCAAAGAAGAAAACCAACCCCCTAGATTTGTCTGTGAGGTTCCTTCTCACACTAGGTTTATCAAGCTAGTCATACCCCATTTCCACTCCCAAACCAGTTCAGAGACCCAAAAAAAGATGCATACACAACAACTACAGTTTTGGGATTGAAGGAAAACATCACAGAGGCCAAAATCGAAAATGGAAATTGAGTAAAACAGCCCAACCTATGCAATTAATTTCCCAAAAACGATCTATGGCTTCACGTGGGCCAAAACGACTCCCTCAGTCCCTGAAATCGTGGGTTTGTCCCCCCCATTGGATGTGCAACACTGAAACACAAAAATCTCAACCATGGGGATGTGAAAACGACCCAAAACGTGAAGGATAAAACCCAGGAGGGTTCATCTACGTGAGAGCTCAACGTGAATGAAGGATGGATGATCAAAAACGTCTAGCAGCTCTCCAAAAACATGAGGGAAGATGAAAACATGATTGCATGAGGAAATGGGAATATGTTTTTGGGTTTTTACTTGCGCAAGGAGTCAAAATGCGTTTTTTAAAAATGGGTGCTCTACCCAATTCAAATTTGGGCTGCCATACCTTTCCCATCCCATGCAATAACCAACTCAACCAATTTTTGGTAGTAATAAATGATTGGGTGAATAAGATAAGAAAGGTAGTTGACAGTTTGATGGGATCTCCCTTTGACATTTGGCTTTTCCCCATTGGCCCAAAGGTTTGAATACCTCCCCCACTTATCCTTAGGAAATCATGACCCCATCTCATTATTTGTTGCATTGACATAGTTGGTTGTGGGTTTTTAATTAAATTGCATATTTACATGATGTCCAAAATTATAATGTGCTGGCTAGCACAAAATACCATCGGCAATGATTTTTTATCGTCAAAACATAAAACACTAAATCGATGGTGGGGATTTTGCCTTTAGCTCCACACCATGATTAATTACAATATATACATCATATACATTTAATGCAAACAAGGTCAAAATTGGGGTGTTGCACCAATTTACATTCATGCCAATTCCCAAAATAGACTACTTGTCTAACTTAACTCGATGTTTACATTTAATATTTCCTAAGAAATAGGTCGAATTTCTAGGTTAGACTCACTCTCTCTCCTTTTATGTTGTAGCCTTGTTTGCCTTGAGACCATATTCTTCAAAATTTCGATCAAAAATATTATGCACTTTCCAAGGGCAAACAGCCCCCCAACACCCACTTATGGCTCATCCCGAGCCACTTCAGCCAGAGATCTACGTCGCATCGAATTTATGCCGATACTCTTGACAGATTTTCATGACTTCTTCTCTTTGTCGTTGAATGTCTTCTTTGAATTTCTCAATGTTTTCCACAAGTTCAAAATTGATAGGTTTCAAAGTTTTAATTTCTATTGCTCCCAATGCCTGTCACACCTACTCATGTTCTAGGTGGATTGTCCCTGTAACATGTTCTGCTTCATCCTGGAGTTCTGTGACATGTTCAGTTCGGTGTTGTTGTTGTGTTCATAGTTTGGTGAGTTGTTTCTGTAAGGTTTTCAAGTCAACAACCTTGCTCATTTTCTCAACCGGTGGCAATGTTTTCAATGTATTTTTCAACCCAGTCAAATTTGCCTCTGTGGTATGAAGTTTCTCTGTGACTTACTCCAATTACACATCGTCCATCAAGGCTTCCTAAGAATAAGGAACATGCCCATATGCCTTGGCACAAAGTGCCTCAACATCCTAAATCTTTTGGACATTCTCACTTACTTCCTTTCATTGCTCTTTCAGTACTTCAAGGGGTGTATTGGGAAACAACTTTGCTTCTAAGTCAGTAATGCGTTGATGTAAGTCGCTAGCTACTTACCCATGCCGAATAAATTATGGTTTTGGGAGCATTCAGGTGTAATTCCCACTTCTAAAAATTCGTGGCATGTGAACGTGAAAACTTATTTTAACCTTTGCTTGTCCTGCTGTCATCTATGTGTTTTCTGATATGTCTCATGCACTTTTATCTGGAGAGACACGATGATACTCTTTGACTGCTTCAGTTGTTCAACTACCGCATGCTCTCTCACCTTTATTTCGTCTACTAAAACCTGCTGAATTTTGTGTTGTAGAAACATAGGGATCACAGAAAGGTTTTCGCTCACATAAAGAATGTCCTTGATTATGTTGTTATGTTCTAGTGTGCCCAAATCAAGTGCCATAGGAGACACTTGTACCTTTCAATGTTGTCTAGGTAATGGTACTTCGACTGGTCAATCCTCAGAAGGATTGGCTTCTTGCGACTGTGTCTGGAATGGGTCCCGACTGACCGTGACTCTGACTTCTTTTACGATGACATAGAGAGTCTGTAGTAAGTTAGTGATGCCTCCCACCAAGTATGTATTCCATTCATCGAACTTTTGGCGAGTTTCATTAGCAAGTTCCACCATTCGGTCAACAATTAGATTATAGTCGTCATATGTAAGGCCACCACCTCCAAAGGTTTTATGAACCTTCATTTTCTTGGGACTTTTCTTTGATTCTTCAGAGGCTATTCTCTTTTTGCCCAGTTCAAGATCCATCAGGGTCGTACTGGATTCTTCCTTGTTTTCATAGGGGTAACTAGGTGGGATTTCTTCTTCCTGTGGATATCCTCCTTGATTTCTCAATGTTCCGTCCTATCGTGTGTCAGTGTCAGCATATATTTGGTCATCTGCGACAAGTTGTTTCTATTCTTCGAGCTAATCCCAAATGATCATCTCAATGTCTTGCTCTGTCAACCAAAAATTAGTGGTTGACCATTGATGTTGGGGGTCTTTTCATGATTGCAAATATATGTGGTGAGCCTCGGTAGAAAATATTATGACATTCCAGTACCGCTGGACAATATTTGCGGTAATCCGTGATTGTTTCCCAATGTGATGCCTCAATGCATAAGCATGTAAATAAAACTCAATATTATTTTCAGTTTGTCAACGCGAATTGTTCTTCATGCACGACATGTTCTGGTAGCATGCCCCCCAACATGGAATAAGCATGTCCGTCCCTTGGTAGTTTGGCGGCTTGGCCCATGCGACAAAATATATCAAGATTAACAACCATGAATACATAAAGGGATTGCCTTTATCTTGGATGTCAATGGCATCAACTAATAGTTCGTTCAACAGATAAGTAGACCAATTCATCTGCACCCCTGCAACATACTTCTCTACTGTAGCAATGGTACTGATAATGCACTGGTTCAGTCACATCTTTTTGAGCATCTTGCTAGAGAGCACTTTCGCTGCGAACCCAACAATTGTGTCAATGATAGAGGTAATAGAGAATCCCCTCTTATCTCTTGTAATGGAGGGCACATATCTTTAGTGTGGGAGATAATTATGAGGTGACTACTTCGTACCAAGTTAACGAAGGCGCCATAGGTAATGTGGGAAGTGTGCACATAGGGTGTATAGTGTTCATAGTTCCCAAAAGGCATGCAACTGTTATAGCTGATTTTACCACTCTTTTATGGCCTTCCATGTCCCTATGCAGACTCTTTGGATCCCGCTTGCTCGAAATATACTTTGATGATCCAAGAAATCCCTTAAAAAACACTAGTTTATTATCATATGTAGGTTTTAGCTTAAAATCTGTGTGTACATGAAACTTGCTCCACTATAGCTTGCACACATCGAGAAATGTGCACAAAAAATAAAATATTTGGAGTTTTCCTCAATGAGTCCTGAACAACTTGATTCTTGGCCTTCCATATGCCTGTAAACGCTCCGACTCGACCCTTCATTGCCTATTGAAGGGCTATATATTGAGCCTCTTGGATGCATTAGAGGAGGAGAAGACTAGAGAGCAAGGAAACTATAGTTCATTGTTTCCTTTAGCTTATGCTTGAGTTTGCATCCCTTTGTCCTTTTGAGCACACATTGCTACTCTTCCCAAGCTTGCCATTGATATGGAGGATTGAAGTGGTGGAGGCCTAGGTGGAGGGATCAGTTTATCCATTTTGACGAGGTGTCGATATAGTTTGTCACTTATCTGTTTATTATTAATGGAAATATCCATTTCTCGTCCATTACATATGTATGACAATGAATATTTTCATCCATGGATGTAGTTGTATTTGATTATACATGTTGGATTTATATATGCTGGAGTAGACCTAACACTTTAACATATATCATGCTTGCCTTGTTCGTTGTTGTTGAGGGTGAATTGTAGGTACAAGTGTGGGGGAAAAGCTCAACGAGGATCTACTAAAACCGTACGGAATAAGGTATGTTTCGTATCCCATAGTGTTAGCAGCATTTATTTCTCTTGCATATTGAAGTGGATTGATTGATGGTGTCATTCATTTTGTTGTGGTCTACCCCAAGCCATAGGAAATTTCTCTTCGTAACAGAATTGGTGACTCCACTGGGGAGTGTTCCTTGTTTTTCTTTGGGGTTTGAGTGCACAATGTGCTTGAATTGCTCTCTGTTTCTCTATGTCAGATTTAGAAGTATGTTATCCCATTGGTGTCATGTTGAAGTAATCTAATTCTTAGTCTATCATTTTACCCGCTTTCTCTTGTTGTATGTGGGTCATATATGTCTCAGTAGCGTACACACGCGAGTTTTCCTTAAACAGTTACGTATACACGCGGTTTTCCTGTGAAAATTCATGTATGCCTCTCTTTTGAGTGTGAATCTGATGTTTGAGAGATGCTAGGTGGATTTTGATTGTTCCCCAGTCTTCTTGGATTCCTTTGATGTCTGTCTACTACTTCTGTTTCCGACGAGAGACCTACTTCTGTTTCCAACGAGAGACCTTTTTTCTTTTTCTTTGTAGGTAAAAGTTGTTCTTGTCATCCTTATTCCTTTTTGTTTTGATATTAGTGCATTAGACCTTTTTTGTTTCAGTGTATTACTTGGCTTGTGTCTAATACTTGCTGCAGGGTCTAGGAGTTTTAGAGTATTTTATTGTATTTACATACCATTTACTTCAAAAATACAAAAATATTTTGTTTTTGCATATTTATGCATGATGCATGTGCATGGATTAGTACTTGCATTTAGGTTTTGCTTAGTTGTACAATAGTTAGGATTTCATATAGGGAAATTTGCATTGACATTTGAAGGAAAAAATTATGCATCTCATGTAGTGGGATACTATTATCAGCCAAAATGGCACTTCTCTGTCCTAGTGCTGACATTCATTATGTTGGTGCACAAAAGGACAATTAGGATTGAAGTGTCCAAAACACTATATATGTGCATGACCATTGATGCATGATCTCCACACAAGCCTGATATATTTTTATCCTAAGTTTTGGGTTACACACGCGACTATGTGCATTGCAACCCATGTGTACATTGCATACGAGTGTTCCATTTGAGCAACAAGCATGTCATAGGTGCCTTGCCTATATAAACACTCGTGTACCTTAATTTGACATAAAAAATATAAATTGTGATTAGATGAGATTAGTTGGGCCTTAATCCATAACTATCCCAACTGTCTCAACCATCCTAACCCTCGAAACCACTATATTTCCCAAAGTATAAATAGATGCCTTGGGATGGGGTTAATCAATCAATTTTTGAAGAGCAAAGTTATGCTAGTGGTGTACTTTCAGAGTTTTGGAGCAGCAAAACTCAGAGTCCTTGGTTGTAGAGGAGTCCTTGTGTCAGAAGTTGTGTTGTATTCTCACCTATTCATTGTTTGTTAATAAAGAGAATTCTTCTTCCAATCTTTGTATTGTGCTTTTCTCATGTATATTGGTTAATGAATGATGTTATTTATATTATTGATATGTGTTTCATCTAACCTCTGATATGCATATGTATGAGACATTGCTTGAAGAATTGGCTCTTTACAGGTGAAGAGAAGCAACCCTAGAAGCTTTGGAGAAGGTTGAAGCGAGAGAAGACCAAGCTTGGATCAACCGTCATAAATCAGGTAAGACAAACTCTCTTCCTATTCTCATTTCATTTTCTATAAAAGCTAATTGTATTCAAGTCTAATAGTAAGTTGGTAACCCCAGACCCTAGGTTACAAGGGTGTATTGTCCTATACAACAGAACTAGCAACTCCACTAGGGAGTCCATCTTGCTGTGGGTTCATCCTGTAGGTTCCCTTTACCAGTATTTGTTTTGATTTTGATTTTGAGTGTGGTCCTTTTTATCTTGCTTTTGATTTACAGTAGAGTGTGCCCAGAAGTCTGTGCTAATCTTTTTTCTTTGAATTTTTTTTAGTAGTACACGCGAGTTGTTGTATAAGACAGTCGCGTATATGACCTTATACACGCGGGTTGCTATATAAGACAGTCGTGTGTCGTACACGGGTTTCCTGAATACACAGGTGCGTGTGTCCTGTAGCAGTCTAAAAGTTGGATAGGGTTTGCTTGTCCCTGTCTCTTTGGATTTTTTTATTTGTTTGGAAGTCTTCTGTTTATGGCATGGTTTTGTGAGTCTGAAGTCTGTGTGTCACATCTTTTGCTTATCTTTCAAGCCTTTGAGCCTTTTGTATGATTTTCTTGCATTTTGTGAAGTGTAGGTGGTCCTCCTGCTTGGTCTGTAAGTTTGAGTCCTTGTGTCTAGGTCAGTGATCAAGGATTTGGTTGCTTTATACTCTGGACTACATTTTGTAGTGTCAGTTTGTCACTTGTTCTTTTGTGAATCTAGTGGACTCTTTGGGTTCAATAGTTTCTCCAAGTCAGGTTTTTTCTGAGTCTTCTTCTTGATTGGTTGAAGTAGGTCATTTTGGGTCCTTTATGCCTCATTTCACTTTTTATGTGCTTTGATTATTCAAACTTGCTCAAAACTTGCATTTAGTTGCATTATAGTTTTTGAAAATTTTGGAAAAAGTGAAGAAAAACATTTTATACTTTTGCATTTAGTTGCATTTAGTCATTTCTTTTTAGTATTTTTCACATAAAATTCAAAAATTATAAAAAGAAGTCTTAGTTTTCTCGCATTTAGCTTTGAATTCATTAGCTTCTATTTTGCAAAAAGAAACGAAATTAAGTTTAAGTAGTTACAATTTACTTTGAAATTTGCTTTTTTTTTATCGAGTCTATAACACCACATTGTTTCATGCCATTTACCTTTGACTAAAAACAACCTTCTAAAACGAACGATATAATTTAAAAATTATTTGTAAGTTTTATTTTATAGTCTCCTACACCAACTAGCTTAGGCTAGACTTGTGGATTATGGAGTTTCAACTCTCCACAAGTGTTTAAATTTAGACGTAGTTGGCCAATCAATAGGTAAATCCTCTTCTATGTTGATTGTATCTAGGAAGCTCCTCTCAAACGAGAGTTAAGCACAAGGCTGCGTTGAGGCTTGGACTGAGGAGATAACCCTCCGATTCCTTGTCAAAGCGTAGACCAAGGCTTTTGTGCATTTGGGGACTTCTGTCAATACCACCCTTTAGGCCCCGTGCGGTGCCGGTGTTGACAGGGTTTCGGCTTTGCTACCCTGCCCATGCGTATGAACCAGGCTTGCGAGTGTCCCCCCAGACTGTCAGTATAGTTGCGGTAGCCTTTAGTCTCTTTGACATCTAGGGGTCATACACAGGTACACCGGAAGGCTATTTCTGGTTGACCTTGGATGGGCTTGGAAGGTAACCCCGGTAGAAGGTGTGGGAGGGCGGTGGGTAATTCCTCCGCTTGTGCCTAAAAACATCTATAGGATGCCAAGAAACTGTCTCTTAGCTTTCTTTTGGAAAGCATATCTTATACCCTTTGTGTTTGTTTTGGATTTAGGAAATTTTGTAGTGATTACTGTGTGGTTTGTTTATGTTTAGTCGGCCTTAGGGTGTGTGAAGAGTCAATTTTCAATTATGGAGGACCAATCTCTTAGAAGGTCAGGAAGGTTGTGAAACCTTCCTCCAGTTGCTACAGTGGAGCCTCCACCGCCACCTCAAAGGCGGAGATTAGATATAGACGATTCTTTTGAATCAGTAGGAATCAGTGAAGTTCCAGGTGAATCAGAACTTAGGACAAACCAAGTTGATACAACCACATTAGAGATAGAAGACTTGCAGGCTGATGAGTTTGCAAGAAAATTTAATTCACCTCTTACTGACTTAAATGATCCTGTGATCATCTAGGTTCTTCCATTTGATTCACCTGTGATTGGTGTTCCCATGAGCAGACTTATGGATAGCTCAAGAGAGGGTCCATCTACCCCCATCTAAGCCATTCTGGCTGAAGGAGTGCCTCCTCCCTCGGTTAGTACTCCTAGAAAAAATATATATACTACTCTTTTAATTCCAGCTAGTCAAGTGGTTCAACCACAAACTTCCACAAATGTAGTAGGCTCTTCTGGTGGGGTGATCACTGGGATCCCCTGTGCACGTTTTGCTTCACCCTCTTTTGCACACACTACTCAGAGTGGACCCTCTTCATTTGTCCAGGGTATCCCATGGAATGGGGGCACATTCCCCCATCCACTCCTTATGTAGGCCCTACATCTACATATGTGGCGATGCAGTTTGTAAATACTAACTCTTATGGTCAAGGTTTCCAAATGCCATTTTCGGGTCCATTCACGAGCTCTCCCTTTTCGCTTTTTAGCGGAGGGATACTTGCTCCTATTTTCTAGACTCCAGTCTCAACTGGAGTGGCTCAAACCACATACATTGCACCACACATGAACAATCCATTGGCTTATGGGTGGAATCCACTTCAAAGTAGTCCAACTACTTCATAACCGGTAGCTGGGGGCAACCCTGGCTTTACATTTGGGAACCAGAGGGCAATTCCTTCTACCTCCCAAACTCATACTTTTCAGGCTCCGGTTAGGCCCAAACATCCGTTCATGGCGACCTTAAACTTGCCAGATTTGTCCAAGTTAATGAATGACCCAGTGAAGCATGATGCCACTTGGCCACCTGTCCCTACTAAGTTACCCTCGGACATTCCAAAATTCGAGGGAAAAGTTGGTGAAGACCCAGGGGCTCATATCACCACCTTTCACTTGTGGTGCTCTCCCAACTCACTGAGCGATGACACTATTCATTTGAGATTGTTCCAAAGAACTCTGACTAGTGCTGCAACAAAGTGGTACATCGAATTGCCCTCTGCTGCGTTTGACAGTTTTTGGGACTTAGCCAATGTGTTCCTTAAACACTTCTAACTTCTTGTCTGGTATGATGCTGGTACAGATTTATTGTCCACCTTTCGGCAGGACAAAGGCACTCACATTTCAGATTTCATCCAAGAGTGGCAAAGGCGGAATAGGCTCATCAAGGCCACTATCCCTCCCAAAATTTTGTTAGAATGGTTCCTTAAATCCTTATTGCCGTATATATCTAAGGATGTATCCATCTCGAGAGTAAATAATGAGGAAGAGGCTATCCTCAGGGCCCAACGGTTATATTTGATATACTCTTAGTTTAAGATACTATATGAAATCATTCCTGATGCACCGCGGCCAACACATAGTGTTGAGAAACCTAAAACTGGACCCCATGCTGATGGTGTGGTTGGTTTAGTTAAATCTCCCACTGTAGATTCTTTGGAAAAACAACTCCATGAGTTGTCTATTAAATAGTCTACAGTGGAGGCAGCATAGGCTGCCCCCTCACCCCAAAATGCAAATGTTTTTGCTCAATCCTCCCAAAAGGGAAATCAACAGCCTGATGGGAAAAATAAAAAGGGGAAGAAAGGCGAGGGAAACCAAAACAAGCCTAAACCCACAAATAATGCTGATGGGGGAAAAAAGAGAAGAAGAAGGTGAAATTTCCCTGTAAGTTGTGCCAGGAAGATCACCTGACCCATCAATGTCCTCTTATAGATCAAGCTCAAAAGCTGATAAAAAATCAACAACTAGCTGTCCTAAAGGATCCATTTCCCCAAGGACAAAATGCAGCTTCGGTTTCTAACGTAGCTGGGGGCACTGCTAATTCCGCTGACCAAAATTATATCAACATAGTTTGATCCTAGACCTTGCTCTAGACTAGAAACAAGAACTATGAGATGGAGGCTCCAGAGAAGGGTAAGTCTATAGGTGAAACTTCTAATCATCTCACAATTGAGAAACCTATCGAATCTATGACTAAGATACCGAAAGGTGTCTTTAAGAAAACATTGCACAATCCTAACACTAGGGCTGCAGCCAATTACTTTGTAGTTGAAGATTTATCCCGAACCCCTTGTGCAATGTCAGCTTTGGAGGTGCTACAAAGTTGTCCCACCCAGCAAGATGCACTCTTAGTAGCCTTAGGTAGTATGGATTCATCGAGCCTTATGGCGAAGTTTAATTTGTCTGATGTCAAAATTCACCTGCCATATCATGTGGTTTTGTCAATAGATGTCATCCATGGCGGAAAAACCATTGGAAGTTTAGTTCTTGACAAAGGTGCTTCCACATGTGTCACGTCTTTGTCTTGCTGGAAGGCTCTTGGATCTCCAGAGCTAGTTCCATCGAACACCCTACTTATTGCTTTCGACGGAAGTTCATTTTGTCCCCATGGTATCCTATCAGCTTTTGAGATTGAGTTGGTAGGAAAGGCAGTGTCTGTTGAAGTAGAGGTGATTGATGCCCCGTTGGATTATAACTTGCTTCTGGGGAGAAGTTGGACTTATGCCATGTGTGCAATTGCCTCGGCCGTTCTTCGAGTGGTAGTGTTTCCACATGAAGGGAAGTTGGTTATTATTGACCAACTCAGTTTCACTCGGAAGGGACGTATGGAAACTAATGAGTCCACCGTGCCATTGGTTGATCGGGTCAAACCTGCTTTAGAGAGCTTAGGGGATGGAATGTATTCATTGTTAATGGGCACATTCGATATCCCAACCCCGATAAATTACTTAGGTTCTATTAGTGTAGGGAAGTCTATTGCAATGGTTGTTGATATAATGGATCCTTGGGTTCTTCCTTCCCATTACAAACCTGAAGTGCCCTTATCGATAGTGGAAGTAGCTTATCAAGCTATCGTTAACACCACTGTTGATCCCATTCCAATTCCTCCTACAGTCTTAGAGGAGTCGAAAGAAGCCTATCTGCCTACTTGGGTAGAAAACTCTTTGTATACTGACGATTGCTTAGACATGGTTTTTCCTTCAGACGGAGCCATTTTGGAAGCTATGAGTGGGCGAGATAAGATCTACGAAGACCTTAACCATATATCCTACTTTCTTCCAGAGTTAAGCATGATTGAAAATCAAGAGTTCCATGTGAGACTGACAGGTGATGCTGATATACCAATTAATCCATTACCAAGGGAGAGAATCTTTGCCGAGGGGAATATGGTAAACATTTTCATTACTATCCCTATCAACATCTCTGCAAACCCCAACATTGTGGAAAATGTATATATTGGTGCAAATTGCTCTTCGGAGGAGATTGCTATCAATACGACCTTATTTAAGGAGTTTCACGACATGTTTGCCTGGTCATATGGGGAGATGCCAGACATAGATCCATCGATAGTCGAACATGAAATCCAAACCTATCCTGATGCCAAACCAGTTTGACAAAAAATTAGACCTGTCAATCCACATAAAGCGGTAGCTGTTAAGGCTGAAGTGGAAAAGTTGCTGAAAGCTGGTTTTATTTACCTGATCGCTTTAATAGAATGGGTATCCAATCCTGTTCCCATCGATAAAAAGCAAGGGAAGATATGTGTATGTACTGGCTTTTGCGATTTAAACAAAGCTTGTCCTAAGGATAACTACCCCACACACCATTCATAGATCAAATCATTGCTGTTTGTGTGGGGAGTGAGGTTTTTTCGTTTATGGATGGTTTTTTTGGGTACAATCAGATTCAAATCAAGTGAGAAGACCAACATAAAACGACTTTTATTTGTCCTTGGGGTACATTTATGTACAAGAAAATGCCTTTTGGATTGAAAAATGCAGGGGCTACCTTTCAACTGGCAATGAATTTTTCCTTCCATGACATCAAGACTATTGTTGAACCCTACCTAGATGATCTACATGCGCATTCTCATAAGAGGATCGATAATCCAGATCAGTTGTGCTTAATTTTTGAACGATGCAGGCATTACAAAATATTCTTGAATCCCCACAAGTGTGTTTTATGTGTCGAGTTAGGTAGGCTTCTCGGGTTCATAGTTTCTAACAAAGGTATTCAGGTGGATCCTTTGAAAGTTGAGGCCATTGTAAATCTTCCTCCTCCTCATTCTATCAGGCAACTTTAGAGTCTACAAGGAAAGTCTAACTTTCTTCGACGTTTTATCATGAATTATGCCAAGATCACTAAAGGTTTCATGCACATGTTGAAGCAGGACACCCCATTTGTATGGGATGAGACCGCACAACTTGCGTTCGAGGCATTACAGAAAGCTTTGTTGTCAGCCCCTTTGTTGCATCTGCCAGATTACTCTCATGATTTTATATTGTATTTGGCCGCATCCGAGTCGACCATTGGGGTAGTGCTATTCCAGGAAGATGATAATATCCAAGAGGATGTTGTTTATTGCCTTAGTTGTGCTTTAATTGGCCCTGAAATTCGGTACTCCCACATTGAAAAGTTGGCTTTAGCAGCTGTGTATGCTGTGCAGAGGTTGTTTGACACTGAGAGGGGGGGGGGGGGCGCTGAATCAGTGTAAAGCCAATTTTATAACTTTTCTTAACTTGTCACAATTAACTACCAATTCATCATTCATGTATTCTACCAACTTGTAATCATTACATAAACATATTTCACTTCATCATTCACATATCATAAGCATTTGAATCATCAAGAACCATAACACAAATGAACACAACACCATATAATTTAGTAATATTTTTGCATTAGTTTTGGTCCGGCTACAACCGTGAGGTAAAATCAACACCTACTGATATGAAGAGCACCTAGTCTGCATTCAGGACCCTGCCTGTTTTTCTTAGACCCTGCTAAGAAGGGTTTGAGGTATCCTAACCTCAAAAGCAAGACAAGCTTGCTTTTACAATTAAAGCTCACTGTCACATCAACATCATCTGTTTCTTTAATCTGTTCTGCTGTTGGTCAATACTGCTGATCATCTGATCATCACTCTCAACGACATTGTTGCAACACACTTTTCAATATTCTCTATTCATCAACACCTGCTCTTCAATGCTGCCAAGTCATCAATTCACATTGTCATCATGTCTTTTGCTAAAGGTATCACTGTCACACATACCATACTCATCATATCAATCTGCTCTGCTGCGGGTCAACTGCTCATGTTATATCAACATCATCAACAATTATATCAGGCTGTATGCATCAAGTATGCATCATCATCATCAAGTCAACATAAGGTATGTTTAAGACATCATCTTCATATCATAATCAATATATGCACTATTAGTATCATTACTGATCATTGTTTCACAACCATTGTATACAACACTGTATACATATGACTGTATACATGCTGTAGATGACCTTTATCTGTGCATGTCAACTTTTGGACTACACTGCTGTAGAGGACCCCAAAGAATCATCAAATTAGGCTGGTTCAAACTCATGCAAGCAAGTTGTAACCCTTACCAAGAACTTGCACCTTTGGACTGTTTTGTGCATGCCGGTCAATATTCAAAACTGTGTAAATGTTGTAACAATTTAAGCACTGTTCACACTTCATCTTCTAGAGTGGTCATGCTTCACAATTGTCTTTATGTAAGGATTTTCATTTGATTAGGGCAGTGATTGGTTGTCACCTTTGTCAAGATTAAGACTGTGTATGTTCTTTACACAGTGCAATCAATGTGCAACTTTGGGCTGGTTGTCTCAAACAGTTTGGTTTTATTCAATACACAGTCCCACTTAGGAGGTCTTCAACCAACTGTGCAACTTCTATACTATGTAACCACTGATGCTTTCTCTTCATTGTACAAGCTCGGACTTGTGCAAACTTTGGATGCCCAGAATGTCTTACTGCTGTTTGGATGCCTTCAATAGATCAGACTATACTGTGCTTTGGCTGACTGAGATTCAAGAAGGATCAGATCATCTTACTGTGCTGATTGGTTCTCCATCTTTGCTGCTATTGTTGGAAGCCTACCCGAATTTCAGAGCAAGAGAAATCAGACCTTCAACTACCTTCGGATGCATTATGGACCATTGCGATTTTACTGTGGCTGCATCAGTATGCCCAAAATTCAGAGCTAGATTAGAATCTCTCAACTTGCAAACTTATGAATGTGGCTACCCTAAACACCTGCTTAAATGTGCTGCTTTTATCTCTGTGTGAAGAGATTTATTTTGATGCCCAAACAGAGATCATATTTCAACCATTTGGATGCCCTAAAAGACAGAGTTAATGCTACAGAGATGATGCTTCCTTATCACTGTTTATTGCATCAAACATTCATCTTCATCATAGTGTGCATCAACATGTACAGGACATCATCTTATCATCATTCTTAGTGCATGTCAAGATCACATTCCAGATTGTTTAAGAGTTGTAAATGTCTTCAAAAATTGGACTATTTATGACTGTGTGTTTTGGAAAACCTCAAGCAAGTCCATGATAGGACTATTCACATGTGAAGGATGAAAAATGAGATCATAGACTGCTGTTGCTATAACAAATTTGGACTGTTTATCCTGGAATTTCGGGACTGGTGTATAATGATTTCTGTTGCTGCCTGAAAATCCTCAGACAAAGTGTTAGGGCACACTCTTATGCTGCAATAGTCACCACAGAGACTGTGTAGATGGTGGAAAAGCCTCCAACCATCTTGGATCTGTTGCTACAAATGCTAACAAACAAAATCAAACCTTGTGCTATGGGGGAGCCCTAAACAAGGAAAAAAAACATAAAAACCAGAACCAAAACTTTCAGTCCTTCTCTACAATTTCGGGTCCGCTGCTACCACAATCAGCAAATTCCACAGTCTGCCTCACTGAATTTCCAGTTTGCTCCTCCTACCCGAATTTTACCTCAGTCAATTCTGCCTGCGACTGCCACAGACCTTTGAATTTTCCTCAGTCAATGAGTTGCTCATTCATTGGTTCTAATTTTGTGTTGACATGCTAGGGTATTTATACTCATTCAATATGTTTATCTCCTCAAATTAGGGCCGACTTGTCTTCAAATATGTTTTTTTATATTTGAATTATATTATTATTTTATTATGCAATCACTTCTTGAATAGTCAACCTTATCACTCTTGTCCACAAGTCATTTGAAAGGTTCCACATAAGCTCCTCATTATTATCATAATGAATTAGGTCTTGTTCACAAGACATCAATTAGTCCACAAACGAATTAGGTCACCACAAGCAAGCATGTGATCCACATCACCAAGATGCCATCATCCCATTTGCAAGAGAATGACCAAGGGCTATCAATGCTTCCTCATCTTCAAGGTGGGATTATTCAAGTGCTTCTTCAACAAGCAAGGGCATGTTCATGGGTTCCATAACATGTCAAAGACCATACAAGGTCATCTTCAACATACAAGAGTTTCATGACCTCAACAAGGGTTCCAAGGTCATTACCCCAAAAAAAAGGCTTCAACATGTCAACCAAGACTTCTTCAAGAAACTTGTGGGCTTAACGACCATCTCCAAGGGTTCCAAGACTCCATCAAGTCATCAATAACCATGCAAACAACTAGTGGGGTTGCGAAGCCTTCTTCTAGGGTACCATGACCCTATCATGACATCATCATAGCATGAATGACCACAGAATGGGTCATTAATGCTTCTCTAACCCATCTAGGGTTTCTCCAACGTCCATCAAGGCTTCAGGACCATCTCCAAGGTATTCAATGCCATCAACAGAGTCTTCAACATCTTCAGCAAGGTGGTGGCATCAAGATCCAACCTTGTGGGTACAAGGACCTTGCCAACTGGGTACAAGGTGCTTCAAGGCACAAACCCACTCTGTAAGGGGTCAAGGCACTGCAGGTGGGACTTTGTGGCATCAATGACATCCCGTGGGGCCACTGCAAGTCCATGTTGGCATCAATGACAATTTCATCAACAGAGGTTACGTCACTACATCTTACTAAGGAGTATGACAGTAGTGGCGGATGTCAATCCTTTCCAATATGTCTTGTCCTGACGCATAGTTGGAGGCAAATTCAACAAATGGATAGTCATTCTCTAGTAGTTTGACTTGGATTTTCAATCCGCCAAATCAAAAAAATCCTTAGTTTTTGTAGAGCTTATTGCAGAATTTTCGGTAGAAGAAGATGTAGTGATTGAAGAAGATTCATTCCCAGATGAGCACATTTTTCTGATTTCCACCTCTGACCCTTGTCATGGAGATATACTTGTCTATCTCCAGACTCTGAAGTGTCTTGCAACCTTTTTGCGGGAAGAACGATGCAAACTATGCACACATGTGAAAAAATACCTCATCATCGAGGATACTTTATACCGTAGAGGAGTAGACTCTATTTTGCGTTGGTGCCTCACCCACGAAGAGGTAGAGAGTGTCCTAAATGATCCCATAGCGGAGCGTGTGGGGGTCATTTATCTGGGTTAGAAACGACCCAGAATATTTTGCGTGCCGGTTATTTCTAGCCCACAATATTTAAAGATTGTGTGGAAGTCGTGAAGCGATGTCATCCTTGCCTGCTTTACACCAGAAAGATGCGGTCATATCCTACTCCACTGTTTCCCATCATTGCGGTGGGCCCCTTCACCAAGTGGGGGATATATTACGTGACGTGCAACCCAGTCTTGGCTGGGGAGCACAAATACATCATTGTCATTGTGGATTACTTTACAAAGTGGGCAGAGGCAATGCCCACCTTCAAGGTTGACGGGGAAACTGTAGCTTTTTTCGTTTTCAACCAGATTATTACATGTTTTGGTATTCCTAAAGATATTTTCACTGGCCATGGCAGTCATTTCCAAAACAACATGATGACCAAATTGACTACCATGATAGGGTTTAAACAAGAACATTCGTCTTCTTTTTACCCGCAAGCGAATGGTCAAGCCGAGGCAGTCAATAAGACCTTGAAGACTATTCTCAAGCATACTATTAACATAGCCCGGTCAAATTGGCACATCATTCTGTATCCTGCACTTTGGGATTATCGAACCAATGTGAAAACTGCCATGTGGTTCTCACCTTTCCAACTCATTCACGAGGTGGAAGCAGTAACTCCTGTTGAATGTGAAATCCCATCATTAAAAATTTCCATTCATGTGTTACTTGACATGACTGAACTAGAATAATGTTTGCTATATTTAAAACATCTAGATGAACAATGTAGAGATACGTTGACAACAAACGAGACTCATAAAAATAGGGTTAAAAATCAATATGATAAATCGGTCAAACTTAGGATTTTTTCTGAAGGGGAGCTTGTCTTGCTCTGGGACCAGGACAAAGAACCCCTAAGGGTAGGGAAATTCAGGTCTATGTGGTTAGGACCCTATATCGTGTCGAAAGTTTTGAAGAAAGGGGCACATGAATTAACTGATTTTGAAGGGAATAAGCTGCCGGAGCCTAGAAATGGGCTCTACCTGAAGAAGTACTATGCTTAGGCTTAACACTTTTTCTTGTATTTTTCTTGTATGTAACTTTATGTACAATTGTTAGCTGATTTGTGTTCTTATATAATCTGTTCATTGCTATAGATCTCTTCTTAGTGGTTCATAGGTTTTGCAGATGGCACTAGTTGTCACACTTGCAACCTGGCTTCAGCTGCATGGGTTATTTAGTCATCCTCAGGACAGCTAGTTGCCTTTGGAGGTGCTTGCCTAGGTCTTGCTACCAATAATTTGGCTGAATACAGGGTCATCATTGAGCTTTTATGGGATGCCTTGTCACGTGGCATCACCCAGTTGGAAGTTAGACTTGATTCTCTACTGGTGGTTTCCCAACTCTATCGAGCTTATCAGGTGCGAAACCCTATTTTGTTACGTCAGTTTTTGAAAGTTAAGTTATTGGAAAGAAACTTTGATTTTATTTCATTTAATCATATTACAAGAAATCAAAATTCATTAACTGATGCATATGTGAACTATATCTTAGATTGGCACTTAACACACATTTTATAAAAATACATAACAGATACATTTTGAATACATGTAAATAAACTGGCACCATATATATATGTGAATATCTGTCCATAAGATAGGTCGAGTTTTGATCCTCAGATCCAGTCATAAATGTATACATATACAAAAATATACAAAATTTGGATCGCAATCCATAAAATGCCCCTAGAGATAATCTTGACCACTCTGGTCATACTAATCACCTTGATCACCTTGGTCACTAGCCTCCTCAGCTTCTTCAGCTGCAGCAGCCTCCGCAACTTCTATGTAGACAAGTACAGTCCTGGCTACCCTTCTCATAAGGCATATCCAGATGGGTGGAATCCCGACAACAAGTTACTGCATAATGGCAAGGATCTACTCAATACGTATGGTTGGGACTCTTTGGGTAATCCTGTACAGCTTCCCCTCAAGTACCTTAATCAAACCTTGATATTCCCTTGCCACCATTCATACATACATCCTAGGATTCCCATCAAGGCGGACAGGTCCAATATCTACATTTTAAACATTAAATGGATTAAAAACTCTTATACATATGTATATATCTTTATGATAAAAAATTCATAAAAATTTAAAAGTTGAAAAACCAAAATACCTAGCGCTCCCCATACTCCTCCAGGAGGGAGGACAAGGTCATTGTCACCTCGAAAGTCCAAACCAGCATATGGAAACTGCTCTAGGCTGGCAACTGCTGCCCCCATCACAAGTAGAAATCATCATCATACACGCTCTAAACTAACCCATCGCCACCCTGGAAAAGGAAAATCTCTCCCCACCTAGTCAGTCTAGGCTGATGAGGAGAGAAGGCTGGAAGTGGCACCGCAGGGCTGATTGCAGGCACTCTCTCAAAGAAGAAGGCCATCAATACACTAGACTATCCAAAATTCTTTCGTCGGCCTCTTTTGCAGTTAGAGAGTTGTTTTTTAATTATCGAGATTATTCTCGAGCACCAGTCAAACACAGTTCCCTGTAGACACTCTACAACAATTCTCATCTGGTTTCGAGTAGCAAGGTGGAGCGATGATGATCCTGCAACCCTCACTAGTGCTTTCCAGCACCTGCAGTGGGAAGTTACTAATATGTACAATAGGGATGCATGATCCCTTTTTCTTACTGTCGGGCGTGCAGTAAGTTTTTATGTAATCCTGAACACTCATGGGGTCACCGCTCTTGCTAGTACCCTCAAGGTTGACAGGTGTTCCCTGTCGAGACAAACCCATAATGAAGTATATAGGATAGGATTTTGGTCATTTATATGAATTTTTGCATATATACCTAATCTGTTTTAACCCTAGGATCACTACTTTGACCACAGACTATGGTGTTTAACTATTATTACCTTGTCGATACCATTGTTCTTCCGTGGATAGGGCCTTCCTTCCATGAGTACCCTAGTTTAGAACACATTGTTGTCTTTTGGTACTCATGCCACATTTGTCATAGGTTTAGGGGAGCCTTCTTAGCTATTTTTCATGCCAAATTGAGCCTCATTTTGGTTTCTTTTTATAAGCTATCCCTTTTATAAGGCTCCCCGCCCTTATGGAGTTTCTTTAGGCCCAGGTCTAACTCCTCAAAATAGACTTGACTACCGAGTAAACTTGTCCATTCAGGCTCGTTAAGAATATGTGAATGGGCATCCACATTGGTGGTAGGTTATCACTTTCTCGGACCATGTGGAAATAATACGAGAAAGGAACACTCTCTTTTCTACAAAATTGAGAAGAGTATTCTCAGGTATAGGTTTATCGCTTTTCCGGACCCGAGGGACTAAATTTACGGAAAATGAGTGCCTGGTATGAGCTTAGTTTTCTCTTTTTCGTGCTCTGGACCTAAACATGAAAAAGATTCTGAGTGTATTTTATGCCTTTGTCATGCTCGTTAAACACTAAAGAACAAAGCATTGAGTTTACTGTTGTAAGCCCCATTTCTCGTAACCAAATGGATCTTTATGAGTGATCTTTCTTTCCTTCACACTTGTAAAACTCAATCTATAATCTACTTTTGAAGGAGCATTGGGTAGGTGGTAATTTAACCTTTTTCGGACCTCCCTGACCAAGTGTGAAAAAGGTGCGCCTTACTTCTTCGGAAGCTAAGAGAGTTCTTATGTGGTATGTTTTATACTTTTGTTGGCCTCAGGAGACTAAATTGGACGAAAAACCACCCCCCTGGAGTCTTCTTCGGAGTTTTCAAACTCTCTAAACATGAAAACACCAATGAGCATGTACTAGTTTGGGCTCATAAAATCCATGAATCAGTGACACTATCAAGCATTATTCTCTCCCCTCTTCAATCTTGTCAAAAATGAAGAGAGACTCAAGTTGACTTTCCTGGACTTGTTAAAATTTAACAGGAAAGATAAGGAAGAAGTATTATTTTTGGGTTACAAATGGTGGTAGCATGTTCTCCTTGAACATAGCACTCTCTGAACTTTTCGATACTCATGTCTTAGTGTACAATTTCATCTCAGCTATTACTTCAAGTTTCTTACTCCTCCACTTGTCCTTTATACATGGGGAATCTGATCATGTCTCCTACATGACAGATAAGTTTAGTTGTCCTATCTGCAAAGTTAAAAGCTACCTTGGGTCATCTCTGTGTCATGCTCAGTGTTCAAGGATTTATCCCTGCATCTGATTATTATCCTGATTCCATCATTATCCTATCTGAGTATCATTTGTGTCTACCTTCCCGCATCCAGTTCCTAGTCACTCTTGTGATCCGTTGGAGAATCTTTTGCCTTCCTCATCACAGTATGGTTTTTCATCAGTACTTCCTGAAGATAAAGACCTAGATTTCTGATGATGGTACCTTAGGATTCACTATCACTATTGGTGGACTCCTTTGCTTCAGTTGTCAGTTTCACCTCTTGGTTGACAATATGTTGATTCCTTTCCATGTTCAACTTCAACACACTTATTCACATGGCTATGATTGTATTGGTTCCTTTGGATTCCGATGAAGACCTTAGGCTCACCTCTATCACCTAAGTTACGTAAGACTATGTTATGATCAGTTACACAGCTTTTAGATTTTGAAGACTCATCATTGTATATTGTGGATTCAATCCACCTTTGTAATATACGTGGTCTTGTACCCGTATCATATGATGTAATCAAATATTGTAAAGGAGCTAGTGTTCCAGTATATTGAACATGGCATCCTCAGATATGATTTTGTATATGACATTTGTTTGTGCCAGAAATTGTTTCCAGACTACAAAGAAACAAGCCAACATAATCTCAAATATTCAATTAAGCAAAACTAGGTTTTTAGGGTTTCTGAAAGGTTTTTCTGGTTGTGAAGTTCTGGTGACAAAATGGAATACATTCATAAGCCAAATAGGAACTGGATCACAAGTAAAGAAGAACAGAGATGCATAATATAATTACTAGGTATCCAACATAACATGAAATTGAAGTTCATTCACAACTGACAAGCATTACAAGCATATAAACCATAAACCAGCAATGAATTTATGAATTATGTAACTAAACAAGTTAAAAATGAAGCCAAAACACAGACTGAAGGGTAAAAAGGATCATATATTTCATAATTCTGTTCATCAAATACACATGAGAGTTTAAGTACTTAGCTCATCAATAAGTCCAAGACCTCCTTAAGCCATCCAAAAATCGAACCCCTTGTTCTCTTTCTGATCTTCCTAAATACTGTTTTTCAAAAATTCAGTTAGGGTCTAAACCCTAACTGTTTTTAGTCTACTCATCGATAGGATGATGTCAAAATTATAATTTACAAAATAAAGTATTTCTCAAAAAACATAACAAGTAACTGCCTAACTAACAATACTCAAAGGTCTTTAGCAGCTTCTGCCAATAAGGCTATTCCATCTAAGGCTTGGGCCTTCTTCCTAGCTCTTTGCTGCTCAGCTTCCATATCTGTTAACCTTTTTGTAAGCTTCTTATTCTACTGCTGTAGGCTTTTGATAGTCAGCTTCAATTCTGCACACTGTAAATCTGTGCTTCTTTTTCTTTTTAGGGCCTCCTTGGAGACTGTAGTAAGCTCTTGGTAATGATCATTTACTTCTTCTAAGTCCTCCCCAAGTCTTCTATTATCTAGGATTAAACCATCGTTTGTTTCTTGCATGTACTCCATTTGATGCTTATACTGTTTGATGGTTCTTTGCAAATTCTCCCTTTCTGAGTCAAAAGCTTTGCCTGCTGTTGTGTTATGTAGCTCACTAGGCAGCCATGGGATATTTAGCTTTCTGAAGATGTCCTCATCCTCATGCAACAGCTCTGTAGAAACACCAGGAACACTTGGCCCTTTCTTGATTTTCTATTTCATCAGGTGCATTTTCATCGATTAACAACTTATTTTCTGAATAAGAAGCTTCCATTTCTTCTTTCTGTTGCTCCTTCAATATTTCACCTCTTAATTCCAAAAACACAACTGATAGTTTAGTCTCGGTGAGACTAGACTCTTTTACTGACTTCAATGCTTTCTTTCCTTTGCAATCACCCTTGCTAGATTCTATCTTTTCATCTGAAGAAGAATTATCAATCATAGTCACCTCTGCTGTGTTTAACTTAGGGTTTAGAAGCTTTTTCATGCTCAGCCTCAATTTGTTTTTGGGTCTGGTTTTGGGTCTCCATCCTAGGGCAATCTCTCCCACCATTTTCAAAGTTTTTCCTTGATGCATAACTGAGGCAAACTCCATAGCTTTAACCTTTATCTTATTTTTCTTTGGCATGACTGTCTTATCTTATTGATTGGAGAACTCCCTGTGTGTGCCAAACCTAGACTCAGTATTGACTGTCAACTCATCTCCTTCCAACAAATATCCTTCATCTTCAGATAAAATGGTAATTGGGCTTCGTTGCTGGACCTTAGTATCTTCTTCCTCTACTGCAGCCTTCTCTGTGACAACAATTTTTTCATTTATAAGTGCCTCTGCTGGTGCTTTAATTTGCACAGGTTGAGTTTCCTTTTCAATAATCATCAAACATTTTCCCTTACTGTCAATTGAAGGCTGCTGAGATTCAATGTCTCCCTTCGAAGGTTCTATCACTTCCTCAATTTTGACACATTTTTTATCTTCAGACTTGACCTTTTTCCCTAATTTTCTAATTAGGGTTTGTCCCTTGTCCACATGCTTTTTGGTATGCTGTTCTTCCTGCTTCATTTGGAATCCAGACCAAAAGAGGAAGTAGTCCCATGTATTTCCTTCTCTTTGCAGAACAGTGCTGATAATAAGCTTGATCAATCCATGATGAAAAATGGACTGTGCAGTGTGGTCATGATGCTCTTTAATCCTACTTGACATTTTCTACAAACTCTTCAACAAGAAGAAAGGGAGACTCATCCTTGATTCACCAGCCAGGTGCTGTAAGAACCTGAAATGGTACTTGAAGACAAAAGCAAATCTCCCTTCACAAGTTATGTATCTTTGTAGAATCTTGATGGGCTCTACCCATTCAACTCTAAAATTATGGATGAGCATTCCCTTGCTCCAGTCTGGAATAATGCCAGGTAAAATATACCTTTGGGCATTGAAGGTAAATGGCACCTTTTTGAACCACAGCTCTCCTTCACTCCTGACTCCAATTGCTTCAGCCACCAATTCTACAGTTAATTTGAATTTTAGAGTGTCAAATGATACTGTGTCTCGGTTATAACATTTAGCAAATTTATGAGAAACTTCGGTGTTATATCCATCAATCTTCTTAAAGAAATCCAACCATCCAGCATTCTCAAAGAGCTCTGCACAACCTGGAAACTTGTCAACCCAATTCAGCTCAGTAGGCTCAGCCCTGTTGGTCTTTCCACTTTTCTTCATCTATTTTCCAATGGCTGAATGATGTTTTTGTATGATTTTAAGACCCTGTTAATGACCTAACAGCCCTTTTTTCTTTAAGTTTCCGGAGCTTTGACAGTCAGTTTCCTTTTGATTCTCCTTAGCTGTTTTCTCTCAATTTTTAACAGTCTGTTCTATTGTTAATGCAGGAAATGTTTTGCATCAGGCTTGGGTAATTTTAGGCACCAAACAGAGTACCAGAAATATTTAACAAAGATGCTGCTAAACTCAACTGACATCCAAAATGCTCATCTAAATATCAGACCATGTCTGGAATGCACAGAGACATCTCTGTGTTGTGATTCTACACAAATAGCACCCTTGGCTCTTTCTATTGCCACTAATGAGCTATCTCTTTGCAATAAGGATTCTGCATTAGTTCTCTCAACTGCTCGCTTCTTAGATTCATATTGTGATTGTTTAACTAGGGGATGAGATGATATGAGAGCAATCTTATGTGTGCTAATTTTCTGCTTCAACTCGCATTCAGCAAAAAACCAATCAACCTCTGGCACATACTCAGACAAGGTCTGCATGCAATAGTCATGCTCAGCTAACTCATTGCATTGATTACAGGTAAGAAGTGAATCTGTGAAACCCTGGTCGCCACAAACAGTACAGACCTTCACCCTACCATCTTTGCTGGTCTTGACAGGAAAATTTGTTCAATGTAACTGCTGTTTTTCAACTTACCATTTGCCAAAACATCTAAAACCTTTTAGGCTGATATCTCATCATTGAGAGCTTGTTAACAACATGAATTAATGTTTTCTTTGCTCAGTTTAACATAACAAGCCTTAATGGAAAAACCCCCAATTTAGCATCCACAATGATCCGTAGGACCTCAACTTTAGTGCATTAAAAGTTTGTTGTAAAAGAATGCGTGCAACAGGTTACTTAAAGGAACAACATTAACAGAAATTAAATGCTCAGAATAGGAATGAAAAAAACCAGACTGATAAACAGATGTCAAGCAGAAAACACAGAAGCAGAGTCACCAACAGAAATTGATAACGGAGTTCACCCCCTCCACTGGGCTACGTCTCTGGGTCCCTCTCCAATGGGTACCAATCCAATTAATGGCCTTAAAATGGTACAAAATGGTTCTGGAAACAACTTCAGCAACTGCAGAAACAAAATGCTGGATAGAAACAGTAAAGTCTTCAAGACCTCCTCTCTGAAAGTTACAAAACTGGACTTCAACAGTCAAAAGAAGCCAAGTATAACTAAGAATGGTCGACTTCAAAAGGAACAGCACATGGACAGTTTTTCACAAAAAAAATGCTCTCTCCAAGATTCTCATCACATAGAATTGTTGCACTGCCGTTCTCTAAAAACTCCTCTAGTCGTTTTCCCCCCTTTCTCTAAGCGAACTCCCCTTTATATTCATCTTTGCCATTACAATGAGTAAAAAACGTTCCAGAAATGTGACTGTTCGCCTCCCCTGAAATGCGGCCTCTAGACTGTTCATCTCCTTATCGACGTTATTCTAGCTGTGGCATAACTGCCAAGAAAAGCTTGCCAACTGTTACAGCTGAGCCGTGCCATGCGCATTGCAGTGTTTGAATCAGAGGTTGTAGTCATCTGCTCGTCCACCATTGCAGAAGAGGATAAGCAACGGGCTCCGACGGTCTCAATCGCAATCGGCTGTTGGCTGGTTTTTGAGTCGGAGGCTTTAGGTATTTTGGTTTCCGCCGTTGCGGACTGTTAGTTGATAAAGTCTCCCGATTTGAATTTTCAACCCGTAAGTCTTGGGCATCCGTCGTTGCGGCTCCCGAATCGTTCTGACCTCTGATCCGTCCGAACGTCCGTCAAGCTTCCACCGTTGCGAAAGGGAGATGCCTTTCGAGCCCCGCCGTTGCGGAAGAGGAAAGGCTTCCGAGCCCCGCCGTTGCAGAAGAGGAAAGCCTTCTGAGCCCCACCGTTGCGGAAGAGGAAAGCTTCCGACCGCCGATCCTCATAATTTTTACGTCCGGTTATCCCCGTGGACAGACTAGGACTTTGGCCGCCCGCCGTTGCGGAGGGAGATCTCTTCCGACCTCCGATGCTTTGTATTTTTTTGTCGTTCGATTTTCTTCAACTGTCATTTCTGAACCATGTACCATATTGGATCTTCAAAGAGGAATAATCCGCCGGATCAATCCTCCCCATTGGAAAGCTTTTGGACCACCAAAATCCTGAATTATTCTGCAAGTAAGTGAGGGTAAAGTTCCCTCACTTTCCCAATCTCCATCCATCTTGCTTTGCTAGGATGCATTCCTTTCAGCCCCACTCGAAGGTACTCAGCATTCCCCCTTCGTGAAGTTCTTACATTCCTATCAAGAATAGCATCATCCTGCAACTTTCTCATATATTCAGGTGCCAAATCATCAACTAAAGGAATATGTACGTTAATTTCCTCATCCATTATCATAGGAGGCTCATACAGTTTAAGATTCTCAACATTGATAACTGAATAAATTTGCATGTATGGAGGTAAATTCAAGCGAAAAGCATTAGTACCGATCTTTTCCAAGATCTCAAAAGGACCATACCTGATAGGCTTAAGCTTTTTACCTTCACCTTTCATCCTTTCTTTGGTGATATGTAACCAAACTGGAATTGATGATCAATTCGATGCTTATCATGCCTGGCCTTGTACTTTGCCTGGCTCTTCTCCAACTGTTCTTGAACTGCCTGCTGCACTGCTTGGATTCTCTGAATGAACTTTAAAGCTTTATCTGCATCATGATGTCCATCCACTGCATCTTTGCCAAAAGAGAAGTCCATCGGTGTTTTTGGCAGATAACCAGAACAAGTTTCAAAAGGAGATCTTTTCGTGGAAGAATGAACTGCACGATTGTAAGCATGCTGTATATATTGCGACTGCTCATCCCAAAGTTTAGGATGCTTACTACAATATCCCATGAGGAGCTAAACCACTGTTCTGTTCACTACCTCTGTTTGCCCATCGGTCTGTGGATGAAAAGCTGTACTTTTCTTCAGTTTAGTGTCCATAAGCTCCCATAAAGTTGACCAGAATTTTCCCAAGAACTGGGAATCCCAATCAGATACAATAGACGTGGGCAGCCCGAAATGTACCCAAACATTTTGAAAGAATAAAAGAGCTGTTTGTTCAGCAGTGATCTGCTTGTTACATGGCATTAAGATACACATTTTGCTGAATCTATCCACAACCACATATAGGTAATCACCCCCTTTTCTAGACATAGGTAGTCCTCCTACAAAGTCCATAGAAATGCTTTCCCCAGGACGAGAAGAAACTGGAAGAGGAGTGTACAAACCCAATTTCCTATTGCTAGGCTTACTTGTTGCACACATAACACAACCTCTTATATATTTATCTACAGTTTCTTGCATTTGAGGCCAATAACAATGATTCTGCAATACAAACAACGTTTTACTTACACCAAAATGTCCTGCAATCAATGAACTATGTGCCTCTCGGATCACATGCACTCTTTCTTTCTCTGGAATACAGAGTTTACAGAGATGATACAAGAGTTTTTCATGCACAAAATAGTTCTCTTCTTGTTTACCATGTATTAGTGATGCATATACTTCCTTAAAATATTTATCTTCTGCATATTGTTCAATATAACTTTCATGTGTTAATCAACTGTTCTGAAGAATGATTGAAGCATTTGTAGGTGGCCTTGATAACATGTCTGCTACTTTATTATGAATTCCCTTTTTGTACTTAATTACGAGATGAAACTGTTGTAAGAACCCCATCCATCTTAAATGCCTACTTTGTTGTATTTTAATTTGAGATTGTAAATATTGAAGTGACTGATGATCAGTATGTATGACTGTCTCTTTTCCCATGATATAATGTTTCCACTTCTTCACACTCTGTACTAAAGCATACGATTCTTTGTCATAGGTCAGATAGTTACTTACCGCAGTAGAGAATGTTTCTGAATGGTAACAGACTGGCTTCCTTCCTTGCATCAAAACTGCTCCCATGGCAAACCCGCTGGCATCGGTTTCGATCTCAAATGGCTGCTGCAAATTTGGCAATGTCAGAACTGGTGCTGTGCTAATATTTTCCTTCAAAGTGTCGAAGGCTCTCTGATGCTTGCCTCCCCACTGGAAAATTTCTTTAATGCTTGTCAATGCATGTAATGGAGCAGCAATGGAAGAAAACCCAAAAATGAATTTCCTCCAATACTGAACCGCACCCAGAAAACTTCTGATTTCAGTAACGATGTTAGGCCGTGGCCAGTTTACAATGACATCAACCTTGGCTGGGTCCACTCACAGGTGGCCTCCACTAATAATATGGCCTAGATATACTAATGAAGTTTTAGCAAATTCACATTTAGACATTTTTACATAAAGCTTTTCCTTTCTTAGTACATCTAAAATTTTCTTCACATGTACGACATGCTCTTCCCAATTTTTGCTAAACACAAGGATATCATCTAGATATACAATTACAAAATCATCAATGAATGAACGAAAGACATCATTCATGACCCGCATGAAAGTAGCCGGTGCGTTACAAAGCCCAAAAGGCATCACAAGCCATTCATACAAACCCTGTTTCATTTTAAAAGCTGTTTTCCAAGCATCATGCTCAACAACACAGATTTGATGATACCCACTATGCAGATCCAATTTTGTAAAGTAAGTTGCATGTTTCAACTGATCAAGCAAATCATCAATGCGAGGAAGATGATACCTGTCTTTAATGGTAATTTTGTTAAGGGCCCTGTAGTCGATACACATCCTCCACGACCCATCCTTCTTTGGAACCAAGACTATGGGAGAGCCACAAGGTGAAGTGCCGGGCCGGATGACCCCCTTCTCAATCAGCTCCTGAACTTGCTTCTTGATCTCCTCATTCTGCATTATAGACATCTGGTACATGGCTATGTTCGGGAGTGGCACATCCTGCTGCAAATGTATCTCATGCTGAATCTCTCTCTTCAGTGGTAACCCCTTCGGATCTTGAAACAAATCATCATACTCAAAAATGACGTCAATCAGTTCAGATTTATGCTTAGGGTCACATTCTTCAAAATATTTAGAGACTTCATCATTTTTCATCTTAACCATCATCAACACAAAGTTCTTACTAGCATTTACGAACCTCTTCATTTGTCCTGTAGAGACTATTGCTAGATTGGTTTTTATCTTATGTGCTCGTACAATATATTCCATACCTTCTTTAAAAAGATGATACTTATTTTGCTCTCTATAAAAGACTGCTTTCCGGTCATACAAATATGGACTCCCAAGTACAATTCCACAAATGTCAAGTGGTACTACATCTAATTCTACCTCATCCCTAAACTTTTCAGTAATTGCAAATTTTAATACACATTTCCTTGTAACTTGCAATCATGTATCATTAGTAACCCAACCTAGAGGATAGGGATTTTCATGAGGCACAGTTACTAAATGCAATTTCTTAACCACTTCTTCTGATATCATATTTACTTGTGAACCACTATCGAACAATGTATCAATCTTTGTGTGATTTGCAATGACACGAACATGAAACCGTGCACTTCTATCTTTATCATTTTGCTTAGAAGTAGATGGCAGACTTTTACTTGCACTAGAACTTGATTGTGCATCAATGGGAAGTGAGATACTTTTATCCTTACCTTGGATTCCGAAAGCTGTAACCTTTGTTTCATCACCTGAGTCGGATCCCAAGTCTTGAATAACTGCTGCCACGTAGCTTTTGATTTTCCTTTGTCTTTGTTTCCTCCGTACTTCTTTGGCCTTAACTCCGGATGAAGCTTCCAACACTTAGAGACATCATGTCCCTTCTGACAATGCGAACATGTAGGCTTTTCACCCTCTTTCTTAACAATAGCCATCTTCTTTTTTCCCTTATCTTTACCTTTTGATTTGCTGTCAGATTTAAATGACTTCTTCACAAAAGTATCATTAGTATGCTTACCTCGGGCTTCTAAATGGGTAGCTTGAACACATACATCATCCAAATTACTGGGATTAAACATTAACAAAGTATGCTTCAAATAAGAATGCATGCCACCAATGTACTTAAGAAGAGTTTCCTGTGTATCTAATGAAACATTCAATGCAATAGCCCTCTTTCTGAATTCATGAGTATAGTCTTGAATGCTTTGTCCTTTAGCTTGTCTAAACATTTTCCAATTCATGGTTAATTGCTGCATGTGACCTAAAGGATAAAATTGCTTTCTTAATACTTCGTTGAATTCATTCCAAACTGAAATAATTTTACCATTCTTTCAAAGATCTTGCTGAATCTTGCTCTCCCACCAAGTAAGAGCCATTCCACTCATTCTCAACGTGGCCAATTGAATCCTGGAAGGGTCATCATTAATGCCCTGCACCCTACAATATACTTCAAGCTGCTTGATCCAATTGTCTAATTTTTCAGCATCTACATCTCCATTATAAATAGGTAATTCAAATTTTACATCCAATTTGAAATAAGGCATATTAGGACTTGCATTATTTGAATGCGAAGTATGAGAAGAAAAAGTCTGATTAGTGTCAGGAGGATCACCATCACCTCCTACTCCTTTACCCTTTTCTTCCGACTTCACTTCTGCATCTCTGGATGAAGATCCTTCTTCTTTCTTCTTCCTTTCTGCTCGCTCATCGAGTAGAATTTCCATCATGGATTTCATGCTCATAAAAGCCTCTAGAAACTCAGTTTCAGAAATGACAGGTTTTTCCCGTTCAGTATGTCCTTCTTCTTCCCTCGTGGAGAAGACATGGTTCTTGAGAATGTTCTCCTGGAGCCAATCTCAGGATCTCCTTCAACTAATTCTCCTTCACCAAGATTTAACCTGGACCTGGTAAGCATTCACAAACTTGCACAACAGTCAACCGACTCTGATACCAAATATGATTCGTAGGACCTCAACTTTAGTGCATTAAAAGTTTGTTGTAAAAGAATGCGTGCAACAGGTTACTTAAAGGAACAACATTAACAGAAATTAAATGCTCAGAACAGGAATGAAAAAAACCAGACTGATAAATAGATGTCAAGCAGAAAACACAGAACCAGAGTCACCAACAGAAATTGATAACGGAGTTCACCCCCTCCACTGGGCGACGTCTCCGGGTCCCTCTCCAATGGGTACCGATCCAATTAATGGCCTTAAAATGGTACAAAATGGTTCTAGAAACAACTTCAACAACTGCAGAAACAGAATGCTGGACAGAAATAGTAAAGTCTTCAAGACCTCCTCTCTGAAAGTTACAAAACTGGACTTCAACAGTCAAAAGAAGCCAAGTATAACTGAGAATGGTCGAATTCAAAAGGAACAACACATGGACAATTTTTCACAGAAAAATGCTCTCTCTAAGCTTCTCATCACAGAGAATCGTTGCACTACCGTTCTCTAAAAACTCCTCTAGTAGTTTTTCCCCCTTTCTCTGAGCGAACTCCCCTTTATATTCATCTTTTCCGTTACAATGAGCAAAAAACGTTCCAGAAATGCGACTATTCACCTCCCCTGAAATGCGGCCTCCAGACTGTTCATCTCCTTATCGACGTTATTCTAGCTGTGGCATAACTGCCAAGAAAAGCTTGCCAACTATTACAGCTGAGCCGTGCCATGCGCATTGCAGTGTTTGAATCGGAGGTTGTAGTCATCTGCTCGTCCGCCGTTGCAGAAGAGGATAAGCAACGGGCTCTGATGGTCTCAATCGCAATCGGCCGTTGGCTGGTTTTTGAGTCGGAGGCTTTAGGTATTTTGGTTTCCGCCGTTGCAGACTGTCAGTTGATAAAGTCTCCCGATTTGACTTTTCAACCCGTAAGTCTTGGGCATCCGCCGTTGCGGCTCCCGAATCGTTTCGACCTCCGATCCGTCCGAACGTCCGTCAAGCTTCCATCGTTGCGGAAGGGAGATGCCTTCCGAGCCCCGCCGTTGCGGAAGAGGAAAGGCTTCTGAGCCCCACCGTTGTGGAAGAGGAAAGGCTTCCGAGCCCCGCCGTTGCATTATAATTTTGTTGTAAAAGAATGCGTGCAACAGGTTACTTAAAGGAACAACATTAACAGAAATTAAATGCTCAGAACAGGGATGAAAAAAAACCAGACTGATAAACAAATGTCAAGCAGAAAACACAGAACCAGAGTCACCAATAGAAATTGATAACGGAGTTCACCCCCTCCACTGGGATACGTCTCCGGGTTCCTCTCCAATGGGTACCGATCCAATTAATGGCCTTAAAATGGTACAAAATGGTTCTGGAAACAACTTTAGCAACTGCAGAAACAGAATGCTGGACAGAAACAGTAAAGTCTTCAAGACCTCCTCTCTGAAAGTTACAAAACTGGACTTCAACAGTCAAAAGAAGCCAAGTATAACTGAGAATGGTCGACTTCAAAAGGAACAGCACATGGACAGCTTTTCACAGAAAAAAATGCTCTCTCCAAGCTTCTCATCACAGAGAATCATTGCACTGTCGTTCTCTAAAAACTCCTCTAGTCGTTTTCCCCCCTTTGCTCTGAGCGAACTCCTCTCCTTTATTACTCTTATTTGCCGTTACAAAGGAGCCAAAAACGCTCAAAGAAATGCGACTGTTCACATCCCCTGCCAAATTCCAACTCGTTATTATAGTGGGCTATTCATATGCCCTTCAACGTTATCGCAACGGTGGCATAACTGCCAAGAAAAGCTTGCCGACTGTTACAGCTAAGCCGTGCCATGCGCATGGCAGTGTTTGAGTCGAAAGTTTTTGTTATCCGGGCTTCGCCGTTGCGGAAGAAGATAAGCAACGGGCTTCGACGGTCTCAATCGGCTGTCGGCTGGTTTTCGAGTCGGAGGCTTTAGGTATTTTGGTTTCCACCGTTGCGGACTGTCAGTTGATAAAGTCTCCCGATTTGACTATAAAACCCGTAAGTCTTGGGCATCTGTCGTTGTAGCTCCCGAATCGTTCCGACCTCCGATCTATCCAAACGTCCGTCAAGCTTCCGCCGTTGTAGAAGGGAGATGCCTTCCGAGGCCCGTCGTTGTGGAAGAGGAAAGGCTTCCGAGCCCTGCCGTTGCGGAAGAGGAAAGGCTTCCGAGCCCTGCCACTGCGGAAGGGGAAACTCTTCCGATCCCCGACGTTGCGGAAGAGGAAAGCCTTTCGAGCCCCGCCGTTGCGGAAGATGAAAGATTTCGACCGCCGATCCTCATAACTTTTGCGTCCGGTTATCCCCACGGACAGACTAGGACTTTGGCCGCCCGCCGTTGCGGAGGGAGATCTCTTCCAACCTCCGATGCTTTGTATTTTTTTTGCTGTCCGATTTTCTTCAACTGTCATTTCTAAACCATGTACCATATTGGATCTTCAAAGAGGAATAATCCACTAGATCACACAACCAAGTTACACGGAATACCTCACCCTCGGCCTGCTGCAGATGTTTAAAATTAATCCTTGGACTATCTGACTGTCGAATTTTAACTGTCCAGGTGTCTTCAAGTCTTCAGTTTGCTTCCAACTGGTGCGCTGAGAAAACCCTAAATTCCCTCTGCAACTGCAAATTTTGAATTTTTAGCAATTGTCTTCGTTCCACTTCGCCTCCAGCTTCATAATGCTTATGTGGAGAACCTCTTTACCATCAATCTCGGCTCGTTCCTCTACCTGTCATGATACGCTGAGCCCTACCTTCTGACTGCCACGATCTCCTTCATGTCATAGACCACACCTGTTTGCATGATTATTTCTGATAAAACACGTATCAACAACTGTTTACACATGTTATTAGTCATCCAGGAGCGAAATCATGGGAAAATTTGGCGAAAAAACCGACAAAATTAGCACCCGTGATATTCTTGTAGCGCCGCAGTGTAAAATTTTAGCCATTGCGCTACAAGAATGTTTTAAAATCAAATTTGGCGCTTTTTAGCCATTAATTCCACTTTGAATAAGGTTTATATGGTAAACTATGACCTTAGTGTTATTTGTGAAACCTTTAATCAACATATGTCCTATAGAACCCTTTAGAACCATAAGAAAAACAAAACATAATGCAAACCTAAAAGCAAAAATAAAAAACACTTTAAACTAAAATTCCCTAAAAGTAAGCAAATGAGCAGGATTAAAACAAAAATCACAAGCAAAATATAAGACTAAAGAAAACAAATTCATGAATTAACATCTGGCTCCAGCTGCGGGATGAAGTCCTCCCTGTGAGGCTTCAAGAACCTGTAGACCAGTGCCTTCTTTTCTACTACCTACTAGTCTGCAAAATTTCCATTGGGTTATGGAGTCCTTATTATGATTCACTCACAACGGTACATACAATGAAAAGTGAAAATCCCCTCAAAGACTGTAAAAATGCTTGAGGAATAGTCCATTATCTGGACTTGACAATTCCTCGCCTTCCAAAGAATGCAGGACAAAAGTGTTATTTTCCAGAATCTTAGACACTAGGAAAGGGCCAAACCAGAGGTTGTCTAATTTACCATGCTTCCCTTTTTTCTCTTTCCTGGCATCCCATCTTAAAACCATATCACCAACTGAGAAAGTGTTTTCTTTGATGTTCCTGTCAAATCCACTTTTAATCTTCAATCTATATAACTATGCCTTTTCTTCCACTTTTTCCCTGTTCTGCTGCAACTCTATCATCTCATAAATCCTTCTCTGCATATCATTTGGTTCTTCCTGGAAATGCTGAAGAAACTTCATCACTGGGATACCCAATTGAACAGGAAAAACTGCATCTATGCCATATGCTAATTGGAAAGGGGAAGTTCCAATTGCTTGTTTGATTGTTATCCTATCAGCCCACAATGCATATTTCAACATAGAATCCCATGATCTCTTATTATGCTTAAGCAACTTTTTGATACTCTGAATGATGTTTTTATTTAAGGATTCAACTAAACCATTACCCTGGGGATAGTAAGGAGTTGAATGCTTTAGCAAGATACCATTATTTTCACAAAAGGCTTCCATTGCCTTGGACTTGAAAGCCTTTGCATTATCTGTTACTATTTTCTGACAACAACCAAACCTACTAAGGATATTTTCTTCCATAAATTCCATGATTACTTTGTCTGTGGCATTCCTAGTAGGGATGGCTTCCACCCATTTGGTAAAGAAGTCTGTTGTAGTTAGAATCCACCTATGTTGTCCCGAGGAAGATGGATTTATCTCCCCTATAAAATCCAGACCCCATTGCTGGAAATGAGCACTTACTGCAATAGGTTTTAGGGGCAATGCCAACAATTTTTGTTTGCCAGCAAACTTCTGACAAGGGATACAGGCTCTTATCTGCTGATAAACATCTACAAACAAAGAGGGCCAATAGTATCCAGCTCTCAAAATCCTATATGCTGTTGTCTTCCGGTACTTGTGACCTCCACAAGCACCCTCATGAGATTCAGAAATCACTCCTTCAATTTCATATTTGTCCAAACATCTAAGTATAATACCACCTGGGTCCTTCCAGAACAACTGCTCTTCTACTAGACAATACTTAGTAGATTTAAGCTTTAAAGATCTAGCAGCTTTTATATCTAAATGCTCACGACATTGCAAAAACAACAGAAAATACACAATGTCTGCATACCATGTGGATGCTGAATAATAGTCCATAATTTTCTTTTTTTCCAAGATTGCTTGATCTTCTTCCTAAGCTAACTCTTCAGCCATCACATGCAATCCCAGAGCTTGACAATTTGATTCAGCCAACAGCTTGGCTAAACCTTGTACCTCGACTAGTTTGGTAGGTCTGATATCTACATCATACTCCATGATTTTTGCAATCCACCTGCCTCTTTTCCCTTCACTACTAGGCTATGTTAAAACATCTTTTACAACAACATTAGGCACAAATGAAATAACTTTAGAATGCAGAACATAGATTCTGAAAAACTTTAAATCTTTTACCAGAGCATAGGCCTGTTTTTCTAAGACACTGTATTTTAGTTCAGAATCTCTGAGAGTTTTGCTGGAGAATGCAATAGGCTGATCCAATCCTTCCTTATTCTTCTGTAACATAACAACTGCTATTGTATCCTCTGATGAAAATGAGAATGTAAGAAATTCTCTGGTAAAATCTGGGCTTACTAGTACAGGAGCTTCGGTAAGAGCCATTTTGATATTCTCAAATGCATTCTTTGCCTTAGTGGTCCACCTGACTTCCTGATCCTTTTTCAGCATGACTGTAATCTGTTTGATAGTTTCAGCAAAGTTTGGTATAAACCAACGCAGAAAGTTGATTTTACCAATGAATGATTGGACATCCTTTTTACTCCTTGGTAAAGTTATTTTCAATATAGCTTTTACCCTTTCAGGATCAATCCTTATATCATCAGCATACACTAAATGACCAAGCAATTTACCTTCCTGTACAGCAAAGTGTGACTTCTTTGGATTCAAGGACAAGCCAAATTTTCTACATTTCAGGAAAGTCTGCTTCAAATGCTTCAAATGTTCATCATCTGATTGTGAGAAAACAATAATATCATCTAAGTAGATTACCACAAACTTGTCCTTTTCTCCGACAAAAGCAATATCCATAGCCCTCTGGAAGGTGGCTCCAGCATTCATTAACCCAAAAGGAATCTTGTCATACATGAAAGTTCCCCAAGGAGTGGTGAAAGATGTCTTCTCCTTATCATCAGGATGCATATAGATCTGATTGTACCCTGAGAAACCATCAACCATAGAGATCCTCTGTGCCCCAACTACTTTCTGCAATATTTGCTCAATTTTAGGCAGAGGATAATTATCCTTTAATGAAGATCTGTTCAAATTTCTGAAGTCAACACACAACCTGATTTCTCCATTCTTTTTCCTAACAGGAACCAGATTAGCCACCAATGAAGAATACCTGAGAGGTACTAGAATCTTGGCATCCAACAGCTTCTTCACTTCTTTTTCAATAACAGGAAACAAGGTTGGATTAATCCTCCTTAATTTCTGACGAAAAGGTTTGACATTTGGTTTTAAAGGGACTTTATGCTGTATGATTCCTGTGTCATAAGTTATCAATTCCTCATAGGACCATGCAAAAACATCCACATGTTCTTTTAACAGTTTAATATACCTGTTTCTTTGTTCAGCTGTAAGTGCTTTAGAAATTTTTACCATTCTAGGCTATTCTGCAGAACCAATGTTACACTCCACCACATTTTCTTCTGAGGACTGTACAACAGGCTTTAAGAGTGTATCATCTTTTGAAAAAATCCTTTCCAAAGGTACCAAATCCTTTGGAATGAAATTACTTTTTAATTCAATGATTTTGTGTCCAACAATTTCATTTTCAGCAATCTCTTCCACCTGTCCATCCTCCTCATCTTCCTCTTGGTCAATCAGGGAATTAGAAAACTCATGGGTAATATCTAGATACCTTTAAATCTCAATCTCATCTTCAAACACTCTCCACTGCTTTACATTATCAGGTACAGATGGTCTGTACCTAATTTCAATGGGATATCTCAACTGAGCGGCCTTGGGGATTCTAAAGTGTGTAGCAGCCAAGGCCAATGAATTTGCAGTTTGATTATGATCTCTTGGAATATAGGTAATGTTAAAAGCTACAAAATAATTTTCAATCATGTCCCATACCTCATTTCGATAGACTTTCAGTAAACCCTGCTTCACTTGATAGTTGTTCTTCACCTGCTGAACAACTAATTCAGAGTCGCCAAATGCAGAAATCTGCTGAATGCCCAAATATTTAGCAGCTTTCAAACCTAACAACAAAGCTTCATACTTAGCAATGTTATTTGTAGTAATAAACTCTAATTTATACATCTGCTTTACTGTTTCACCTCCAGGGGATATAAGAAGAACCCCTGCTCCAGCACCTTCTTTGCAAGAGGATCCATCAAAGTATAATTACCACAGCTCATCCTCCTGTTCTCTGCTGCATTTTACTGGCTGTTCTTTTTCAACCTGTAACAAACTAGTAGTATTGTCATCATCACTGAAATGTAACATGCAAGTACCCAGGTCTTTATCAACAGCATACAGTGGGTGGTTGGTAGGGTTCTTGTCATCTGTCACAATATAGGCAAATTGAAGCTCTATGTACAGCCTTCTATTTTCTCCTCCAAACACAGGAATAGTAGCATATGATAAATCCATTTGTAAGGTCCCACCAACTTTCTTTGCCCAAGACCTAGAGAGAAGTAACCCCAATTTAGGTGTAATATCAGCTACCACTACATCCATGATCACACTTTTCATGGGTAATTGAGCCAAACTGACAACCATGTCTTTTATTACCCCTAAACACTTCACTGCTCAGGAATCAAATGCATACAGATCATGATAGGGTTTGGTGATACTCAGACCTAAAGCCTCCATTACAGCCTTTGGCATTAAATTGTGTGATGCTCCCGAATCTAACAAACAATTGTGTATCATTTGTTCTTAAACTGTCAGAGTGATGTAGAAAGGAGGTGAAGCACCTACTTCATTTTCAATCTTTTCAACCAAGGCTGATCCAATGAAAATCCTAGGATTTTCTTCTTGCAAATTTACTGTATCAGAAATAGGCTGATTACTTGCTGAATTAATCATCTTAAGAACTGATTCTTTATATGAAGGTTTTTTCATTAATTCAGTTAAAGGTACAAGAATATTTAACTTGCCTAATTCATTTTCCAGGCTGAAATTCTGAACAGTTTTATTTACCTTTTCAATCTCTGTGTTCTTCTTTTGTTTTTCTGAAACTTGTCTTCTCTCTGTCACAGGATTAGATGAATGCTTAGCAGGGACAGCTGCCTTCTTCTTCGGGATTTGTACCACCTGTTTTGGACCTGACCTCAGATTCACAGTCTTCTTGAGTTCATTTTGACAGACATCAGCAGTTACAACAGTTATTTTCATACCTAAATCATCCTCTGTTTCGAACATGTCAGCATCATAGCATTCTGCATTTAGAAACTCTTCTTCAGTGACAAAACCCCCAGATAATCCTTCTCCAAAATGATTCATATCTTGGTCAGTATCTTCAAAGATCAGCTTATCATCAACCTCTTCTTCGTCAGCAACATTGTTCTGAAGAGGTGGTGGCACTCTTTGGTCCTCATTTTCTCTCCTTTCCTGCTGGATATCATTGTTCCTTCGTTCTCTAGGCATGAAACGGGGAGCAAATTGTCTTCTAAACTGGTTCTGATTGTTAGGATTTCATTCACCCTCTGGAATAGGCTTGCTGGAATTTTTCTCAAGCTCTAATTTATTTAATTTTGTAGTCAAAATTTTCACCAACTTAGCCATTTCATCAATTTTCCCTTCAGCATAATGAGAAGCAGAACTTCCTGGAGCTGCTTCCTTCTTTCCTTTTCTGTCATAAAGCTATTGAGATGTTTCCTTCTTCAATCTATTGGAAGCAAGTATATTAGATTCTACCTCCAATGTTGCATCCTGCATATTTAGTAAAGAAATAGGTCTCGTTTCTCTCAGTAGTAAGGAAAATTCATGATCAAAAGCATTTGCATATGTAAGTTTTGCAGATGTTTCTGTGGGTTTTATTTCTGCAGGAATTCTACTGTACATTTTGTTAAACCTCTTTGAAAAGTCTGCAATAGTTTCATCCTTTTTCCTCCTAAGGGCTCCAAACTCAGTTATGTAGTATGTATGGTCTTTGGTGTCACCCCATTGTCTCATGAAGAGATCACAAAGTTCTTCAATGATAGTGATTGAGTTAGCAGGCAACTCCCTGAACCATTTCCTGACATCTCCATCAAGGCTTTGCATGAACATTCTCATCCATCCATCCTTGGCTTCAATGTTTTGGTTATCAACATAACTAAGGAAAGCTTCCCAGTGTTCTTCAGCTGTAGTTTCCCCCTATCCATTAAACCTAGGCAAATATTTTTGATAGTCACCTCCAAGCAGTGCATTTAAAGGGTGAGGCAAAACCAATGGTGCATATCTGGCTGCAACCATCCGGTCCATCATGTCTATAGGCTGATTTTGGGCTGCCATTTTTGGGTTGACTGATTTTGGTGATGAAGAGGTTTGACTGGAACTTGGCTGAAAGGGGTTTTTACCTAATTTCAGCTGAAAAAGAGGTATCTTACCAGGAGAGGCAATTTTGGATTTTCTGAAGCATTGAGGATTAGTAAAAACTTGGAAACTGCTATCAGGAATAATAGGCTTTAACCAAGGTGAAGTTTCTTCTTCTTTTCTTAGCAGAGCTATATGTGATGAACCACCCAACTGGTCAGGGTCACATAGGGCTGGTAAAGACTGAGACCTTTTAATTTTCCTTGCTGTCTTTAATATATGTTCAGGGTCTGTAACACCCAACTGCAATGGTGAAGTAGGTCTGTTTCTAGTTCCAACTCCTCTAGTAGCCACTGTGACAAACTGGTGAAAAGTAGCCTTAAAGATGTGCTGGTTTAAGTTCACCTCTTAAAACCAGTGAAATGATAAGTATCCCAGGGAAAAATTTGTTTTCAACTTCGTTCCCCGGCAACGGCGCCAAAGATGTTTGTGCCAGAAATTGTTTCCAGACTACAAAGAAACAAGCCAACACAATCTCAAATATTCAATCAAGCAAAACTAGGTTTTTAGGGTTTCTGAAATGTTTTTCTGGTTGTGAAGTTCTGGTGACAAAAGGGAATACATTCATAAGCCAAATAGGAACTGAATCACAAGTAAAGAAGAACAGAGATGCATAATATAATTACCAGGTATCCAACAGAACATGACATTGAAGTTCATTCACAACTGACAAGCATTACAAGCATATAAACCATAAACCAGCAATGAATTTATCAATTATGTAACTAAACAAGTTAAAAATGAAGCCAAAACACAGACTGAAGGGTAAAAAGAATCATATATTTCATAATTCTGTTCATCAAATACACATGAGAGTTTAAGTACTTAGCTCATCAATAAGTCCAAAAGACCTCCTTAAGCCATCCAAAAGTCAAACCCCTTGTTCTCTTTCTGATCTTCCTAAATACTGTTTTTCAAAAATTCAGTTAGGGTCTAAACCCTAGCTATTTTTAGTCTACTCATCGATATGATGATGTCAAAATTATAATTTACAAAATAAAGTATTTCTCAAAAAACATAACAAGTAACTGCCTAACTAACAATACTCAAAGGTCTTTAGCAGCTTTTGCCAATAAGGCTATTCCATCTAAGGCTTTGGCCTTCTTCCTAGCTCTCTGCTGCTCAGCTTCCATATCTGTTAACCTTTTTGTAAGCTTCTTATTCTGCTGCTGGAGGCTTTTGATAGTCAGCTTCAATTCTGCACACTGTAAATCTGTGCTTCTTTTCCTTTTTAGGGCCTCCTTGGAGACTGCAGTAAGCTCTTGGTAATGATCATTTACTTCTTCTAAGTCCTCCCTGAGTCTTCTATTAGCTAGGATTAAAACATCGTTTGTTTCTTGCATGTACTCCATTTGATGCTTATACTGTTTGATGGTTCTTTGCAAATTCTCCCTTTCTGAGTCAAAAGTCTTGCATGCTGTTGTATTATGTAGCTCACTAGGCAGCCATGGGATATTCAGCTTTCTGAAGATCTCCTCATCCTCATGCAACAGCTCTGTAGAAACACCAGGAACACTTGGATTTTCTTGATTGTCTGTTTCATCAGGTGCATTTTCATCGATTAACAACTTATTTTCTGAATAAGAAGCTTCCATTTCTTCTTTCTGTTGCTCCTTCAACATTTCACCTCTTAATTCCAAAAACACAGCTGATAGTTTAGTCTCGGTGAGACTGGACTCTTTTACTGACTTCAATGCTTTCTTTCCTTTGCAATCACCCTTGCTAGATTCTATCTTTTCATCTGAAGAAGAAGTATCAATCATAGTCACCTCTGCTATGTTTAACTTAGGGTTTAGAAGCTTTTTCATGCTCAGCCTCAATTTTTTTTTGGGTCTGGTTTTGGGTCTCCATCCTGGGGCAAGCTCTCCCACCATTTTCAAAGTTTTTCCTTGATGCATAACTGAGGCAAACTCCATAGCTTTAACCTTGATCTTCTTTTTCTTTGGCATGACTATCTTATCTTCTTGACTGGAGAACTCCCTGTGTTTGCCAACCCTAGACTCAGTATTGACTGTCAACTCATCTCCTTCCAACAAATATCCTTCATCTTCAGATAAAATGGTAATTAGGCTCCGTTGCTGGACCTTAGTATCTTCTTCCTCTACTGCAACCTTCTCTGTGACAACAATTTTTTCATTTATAAGTGCCTCTACTGGTGCTTTAATTTGCACAGGTTAAGTTTCCTTTTCAATAATCAGCAAACCTTTTCCCTTATTGTCAATTGAAGGCTGCTGAGATTCAATGTCTCCCTTCGAAGGTTCTATCACTTCCTCAATTTTGACACATTTTTTATCTTCAGACTTGACCTTTTGCCCTAATTTTCTAATTAGGGTTTGTCCCTTGTCCACATTCTTTTTGGAATGCTGTTCTTCCTGCTTCATTTGGAATCCAGACCAAAAGAGGAAGTAGTCCCATGTATTTCCTTCTCTTTGCAGAACAGTGCTGATAATAAGCTTGATCAATCCATGATGAAAAATGGACTGTGCAGTGTGGTCATGATGCTCTTTAATCCTGCTTGACATTTTCTGCAAACTCTTCAACAAGAAGAAAGGGAGACTCATCCTTGATTCACCAGTGTAAGAACCTGAAATGGTACTTGAAGATAAAATCATATCTCCCTTCACAAGTTATGTAGCTTTGTAGAATCTTGATGGGCTCTACCCATTCAGCTCTAAAATTAAGGATGAGCACTCCCTTGCTCCAGTCTGGAATAATGCCAGGTAAAAGATACCTTTGGGCATTGAAGGTAAATGACACCTTTTTGAACCATAGCTCTCCTTCATTCTGACTCCAATTGCTTCAGCCACCAATTCTACAGTTAATTTGAATTTCAGAGTGTCAAATGATACTGTGTCTTGGTTATAACATTTAGCAAATTTATGAGAAACTTCGGTGTTATATCCATCAATCTTCTTAAAGAAATCCAACCATCCAACATTCTCAAAGAGCTCTGCACAACCTGGAAACTTGTCAATCCAATTCAGCTCAGTAGGCTCAGCCCTGTTGGTCTTTCCACTTTTCTTCATCTATTTTCCAATGGCTGAATGATGTTTCTGTATGATTTTAAGACCCTGTTAATGACCTAACAACCCTTTTTTCTTTAAGTTTCCAGAGCTTTGACAGTCAGTTTCCTTTTGATTCTCCTTAGCTGTTTTCTCTCAATTTTTAACAGTCTGTTCTATTGTTAATGCAGGAAATGTTTTGCACCAGGCTTGGGTAATTTTAGGCCAAACAGAGTACCAGAAATCTTTAACAAAGATGCTGCTGAACTCAACTGACATCCAAAATGCTCATCTAAATGTCAGACCATCTCTGGAATGCATAGAGACATCTCTGTGTTGTGATTATGCACAAATAGCACCCTTGGCTCTTTCTAATGCCACTAATGAGCTATCTCTTTGCAATAAGGATTCTGCATTAGTGCTCTCAACTGCTCGCTTCTTAGATTCAGCTTGTGATTGTTTAACTAGGGGATGAGATGATATGAGAGCAATCTTATGTGTGCTAATTTTCTGCTTAAACTTGCATTCAGCACAAAACCAATCAGCCTCTGGCACATAATCAGACAAGGTCTACATGCAATAGTCATGCTCAGCTAACTCATTGCATTGATTACAGGTAACAAGTGAATCTGTGAAACCCTGGTCGCCACAAACAGTACAGACGTTCACCCTACCATCTTTGCTGGTTTTGACAGGAAAATTTGTTCAATGTAACTGCTGTTTTTCAACTTACCATTTGCCAAAACATCTAAAACCTTTTAGACTGATATCTCATCGTTGAGAGCTTGTTAACAACATGAATTAATGTTTTCTTTTCTCAGTTTAACATAACAAGCCTTAATGGAAAAACCCCCAATTTAGCAGCCACAACCAAGTTACGCAGAATACCTCACCCTCGACCTGCTACAGACATTTAAAATTAATCCTTGGACTATCTGACTGTCGAATTTTAACTTTCCAGGTGTCTTCAAGTCTTCAGTTTGCTTCCAACTGGCACGCTGAGAAAACCCTAAATTCCCTCTGCAACTGCAAATTCTGAATTTTTAGCAATTGTCTTCGTTCCACTTCACCTCCAGCTTCATAATGCTTATGTGGAGAACCTCTTTGCCATCAATCTCGGCTCGTTCCTCTACCTGTCATGATACGCTGAGGCCTACCTTCTGACTGCCACGATCTCCTTCATGTCATAGACCATACCTGTTTGCATGATTATTTCTGATAAAACACGTATCAACAACTGTTTACACATGTGATTAGTCATCCAGGAGCGAAATCATGGGAAAATTTGGCGAAAAAAAAAATTAGCGCCCACGATATTCTTGTAGCACCGCAGTGTAAAATTTTAGCCTTTGCGCTACAAGAATGTTTTAAAATCAAATTTGGTGCTTTTTAGCCATTAATTCCACTTTGAATAAGGTTTATATGGTAAACTATGACCTTAGTGTTATTTTTGAAACCTTTAATCAACATATGTCCTATAGAACCCTTTAGAACCATAAGAAAAACAAAACATAATGCAAACCTAAAAGCAAAAATAAAAAACACTTTAAACTAAAATTCCCTAAAAGTAAGCAAATGAGCAGGATTAAAACAAAAATCACAAGCAAAATATAAGACTAAAGAAAACAAATTCACGACTTAACAACATTGATATGTATTTGTTTCAGGTACTTCTTTTGCTGCCTTGGATTTTTGAGTTCTCCAAGATAGATATTGTAATTTATTTCGGCCATAGCTTCCCTCTGACCTCACACATTAGGGGGCATATGTTATTAGCCAAAATGGCACTTCTCCATCTGAGTGCTGACATTCATTATGTCGGTGCACAAAAATACAATTAGGATTGAAGTGGCCAAAACACTATAGATATGCATGACCATTGATGCATGATCTCCAGACCATCCTGATATATTTTTATTATTAGTTTTGGGTTGCACACGCGACTATGTGCATTGCAACTCGCGTGTACATTGCATACACGAGTTCCCTTTGAGCAACAAGTGTGTCATACGTGCCTTTCCTATATAAACACTCATGTGTACCTTAATTCAACATTAAAAAATATAAATCATGATTAGATGAGATTAGTTGGTCCTTAATCCATAACTATCCAAACTGTCTCAACCATCCTAACCCTCGAAACCATTCTATTTCCCAAAGTATAAATAGAGGCCTTGGGATGGGGCTAATCAATCAATTTTTGAAGAGAAAAGCTATGCTGGTGGTATACCTTCAGAGTCTTAGAGCAGCAGAACTCAGAGTCCTCGGTTGCAGAGGAGTCCTTGTGTCAGAAGCTGTGTTGTATTCTCACCTATTCACTGTTTGTTAATAAAGAGTATTCTTCTTCTAATTTTTGTATTGTGCTTTTCTCATGTATATTGGTTAATGAATGATGTTATTTATATTATTGATATGTGTTTCATATAACCTCTCATATGTATATGTATGAGATATTGCTTGAAGAATTGGCTCTTTGTAGGTGAAGAGAAGCAACCCTAGAAGCTTTGGAGAAGGTTGAAGTGAGAGAAGACCAAGTTTGGATCAACCGTCATAAACCAGGTAAGCCAAACTCTCTTCCTATTCTCATTTCATTTTCTGTAAAAGATGTTTGTCTACAAGTCTAATAGTAAGTTGGTAACCCCGGACCCTAGGTTACAAGGGTGTATTGTCCTGTACAACACATACCCTTTTCTTCATAATCAAAGACACAATTACACTTGGCATTGTTTGTTAGGTGTGCATATTTATTTCACTGCTGATTCATAACTTCACTAGTTGGATGACCATTTCCTTTGAGTAATCACAAGCTTAAAATAAACACTTAATATAAAATGAATTACACTTTTTATTTTATAGCGGTGCATCAACAAGCTTAGGTTTTAGAGTCTTGGAATATGTTTTTGTGAGTAAATTTCTCCAAGAATACTAAACAAAACAAGTAGGTTTCTGTCCAGGTGAGAGAGTGAAATCATTGGTATAATTGGTGATCTTAGGAGGCTCATCTTACATAGGAGTTAAGCACGAGGCGTCGTATAGGTTTGTGGTGGGGATAACCCCTTGCCACTCTATGTGCATCACAAGATATACTTCCAGGATCTTATTCGTATTTGGGGGCATTTGAGGTACCTTTGGTGCTTTCGAGCTTCAGGCTTTGTTACAATGCCCATACAGTAGATCCCTCCTGTGACTGTCCTTCTGAGCATTGGTTGTATTGGGGTGACCTTAGTTGCCTTACCTAGGTATCACAGGGGGTACTTGCAGAGGTTATTCTGTGAGTGTCTTAGCTAGGTAGGGGTCGGAAAACATAGTCACTTTATGCATTGAAGCGGAGAGCCACTATAACTGGTTACGCACCTTCGCTTGTAGTGTATGGGAGTCTCAGGCCTCTCCTAGGTGAGACATACCTGCTCCATTTCGGAGCTCATTTATCCTTCCTCTTGGCTTGTTTGCATTTGTCTTATATTTTCTTAGGAGTGTACTCTTTGTGTGCTAGATTGCTTTAGGGTTCACTATTGGTTGAGTCTTTTTGCTTTTGTTGGGTCATCGTGGAGCGAGGTTTGGCTCCCTGCCATTCTCTCCGTCTGGCATGGATTTCTCCTTGCAGATATACTACTCCTCCTTGAAAGAGGACTAAACATTCTTGACATATTCGTACACACATTGATCCACACATTGGGGTCTCGTTATGAGTCATTCATCTGAGACATCGGAGGTCCCTCCTTCTCCATCCTCTATAATGGGGAATGTGGCTTTCAGTAGACCTGGGATTCCAATTGGACCCGACCCTCATGGGGGAGGCATTTCCTTCAATTCACAACCTCATATGTAATATTTTACAGTTGATTATGGGAGATCTTCCTCACATCGGTCGAATGGTGAGACTCACCATGTTCCCTCTAGCTCTGGACCTTTTATATTTGGTATGCCAGATATGTCTAATAAATTTCCATCATCTTTCTTCAATCCTGGTATTGGTCCTAGTGTTGTGCCTAGGGGCACTAATATTCCTTTCCATGTCGATCATTTTGGTAGTGGTGATATTGCAACTTCCACCCCTTTTATGGTTGGATTTTCATACCCTCCGTCTAGACATAACATCGAGATCTCCTTTCATGGAGGTGACACTAGACATGTGAACGTAGGAGGTACTTATTATATTCCATCTTATAATCCTTTGAATGCGTTTCTCACGTCACACCCTCCTCATAACCTGCACGATCCTTCGAGGTAGGGTGTTGCGTATAACCATGTTGTTCCTGCGTCTACCGATACGTTTGTGTTGGGAGATTATGTACCTCCTTATATACCTGGGGGACAATCCTTTTACCAACCTTATAACTATGGTTATTCAACAACTCACTCTCAAGGTGTTCCGAATTATAATATTCCTGTGTATCCTTTTATCGGTTAAGTGGGAGGGGGTTATTATCTGACTAGCCAAGGCCACAGTATTTATAAACAATCAACCCTATGTGAATTAGTCATGTTAGGGAGCATGGAACCAAATGTCACAACCTAGGCTCCTTTTCCTAGCTACTTTGAATCTTCTTGAATTATCGAATTTGACCAACAATCCGGTTGCTCATGATCCGATGTAGTCGGTTGTTCTCGCTAAGCTTCCTTCGGACATTCCAAAATTTGAAGGTAAAAATGTTGAGGACCCTGGAGAGCATGTCACCAATTTCCACATATGGTGCTCTTCCAATTCTTTGAATCACAATTTAGTTCGCTTACGACTATTTCAATGCATGCTGATGAGACCTACAACGAAATGGTATATAGAGTTGCCTAGGGAAAAATATTAGACCTTTAATGATCTAGACATGACATTCTTGAAACCACTTTCAACTAATAATGCGTTACGATGCTGGTACCAAACTCTTGTCGATATTTCCATAAGACAAAACCACACACATTTTTGCTCATATTCAAGAGTGGTGTAGATGGAAGAGGTTGATCAAGGCCAACATTCCACCTGAGTTTTTATTGGAATGGTTCCTTAAGTCGTTATTGCCTTATATCGCGAAGGATGTTTCAACATCCGAAGTCATGAATAAGTAACATGCTATCTTTCGATCTCAACAACTAGAATTGATTTATGCTCAGTCTGGGATCTTGTATGAGATTATACCTAACGCTCTGCGGTCTAACTTCGATCTTAAGTTTAAACCTAGGCCACATGCTGAGGGCATTGTTGGCTCCGCAAGTGCTAAAGTTGTAGACCAGGTTACAAATCAAATGAGAATTTTTTCTATTAATCAGTCTACGACCAGACAAGCTATTGCTTTGTCCCATCCCACCCAAATGATAGATGTGCTTTCAGTACACTCATCGGACTAGAAGGGTGACCAATAGCCCAGATGGAATAAGAAAAAGGGAAGAAACAATAAGAGAGGTGGGAATAGGAAGGAGAATGTTAATGAAGACAAGAGTAGTGGTGATGTTGAGGGGGGACAAAAAATATAAATGTAAGGTTAAGTTCCCTTGTAAGCATTGTGGGGGAGATCACCTCACTTGTGCCCTCGGATATATGAAGCCTCGAAATTCATTACATAGAGCCCATCTGTGTTAAAGGACCCTTTACCGCATAATCAAAATATGAATTCAAGGAACACAGACTTTGGAAGTGCTTCTGGTGGGCATCAAAACCCATCGAGCGTTGAAGGTGGCCACAGTTATATCAACATGATGTCAGCTGAAAAAGTTGTGACGCATGCTAAATATTATGGTTTGTCGTAACCCAATGTGGGGAAAGCACCTACACCTCTTGAGATTCCTTTGCATATCGACAAGCATGAAGGTATACCTCACATTCCTAAAGGATTCCTAAAGCGCTCAGGGCACAATATTATTGCTCAAGCTGCCCAACATTATTCTATTGTTGAGGATTTGGGTCAGACTCCTTATGCGATGTCAGCTCTTGAAGTCCTTCAGACTTGCCCTAAGTAGAGGAATGATTTATTGACTACCCTTGGGATGGTTGATTCTCATCCTTCCACATTGATTATATTTGAAACCCATGAGGTACAACCTCACTTTCCTTACCATGTGGTTTTCATAGTCCATGTGGAGTGTATGAACAACACGATCAAACACACAGTTATTGATGAAGGTGATGCATCCTTTGTGATGTCTCTAACCTGTTGGAAAGGTATTGGTTCACCCCCATTGTTGAAATCTGGTACCATGTTGACTACATTTGATGGACATTATTTTTGGACACATGGTATTATTCCTTCTCTTCAGGTCCAGTTGGGAGGGAATCATTTCCATCAAGGTTGAGGTGGTTGATGCGCCCCTCGATTAAAATATTTTACTGGGTCGTAACTGGATTTACAATATGAGAATGGTCGTGTCTTCCATCTTCTGTGTGATTTTCTTCCCTTTCAAAGATAGGATAGTCACAATTGAACAACAATCATTGGATAATTCTAGTATGTCAGCATTGTCGGGATCCACTATCCCGGTTATTGATAATTCTCAGCCGACAACTGAGAATGTTGGTGTAGGAATGTATCTTTCCTTGATGGGATCCTTTAATATTTATGCACCAATCCTGACTATAAGTTCCAATCTTGGTAGTGAGTCATCGTCATTGAGTTTGGTCCCATTTCGAACTATGTATTTGGAGGACGCTTGGACTCTCTCTTCTCTGAGCACTTAGGATGAATATCCTAAACCTACTAAGATGGAGATGCTGTTGTCTTTAGAAAAGATTGCTTATCAAGTTGCTCTTGATCCTGTTATAGACCCTAGTCCTTCCTCTTCACGGACGAAGGAGGAGGAATATTTTGCATTTCCCACTTAGGTAGTTGCGTCATCATGCTCACATGACTGCTTTGATGATGTTTTTCCTTTCGACAGAGTGATTCTCAAAGCCATGAATGGTTTGGAATGACCCTAGGAAGACTTGCACCACCGCTCTTATTTCCTATAAAAGATTGAACGAATCGAGTGTGATGAATTTAGGGAAACCCTTAGTGAGAAAGTTGCTAGTCCCATGGTCCCATTAGGAACTCATGGTATATATACCGAAGGGAACATAACTAATTTGTCACCTACTATTCCTATCAACATTTCTTGAACTCCTTGTAAAGTTGAGAACGTTTACATTGGGGTAGATTGTTCTCCCAATGAAATTCAGGAATACACTAAGATTTTTAGAGAATTTTGTGATGTCTTCGCTTGGTCATATGATGAGATGACAGGACTAGACCCTCGTATTGTTGAACATGATATCAAAACTTACCCTGGTGCTAGACCTATTTGACAACACTTACGTGCAATGAATCCCCGTAAGGAACCTACCATTAAGGCATAGATAGAAAATATTCTCAAGGATGGATTTATCTATCCAGTTCCCTTGAATAAATGGGTATCCAACCCCATTCTAGTTGATAAGAAGCAAGGAACCAATGAACCATCTGAGTATGTACTGACTTTAGAGACCTGAACAAAGCCTGTCCTAAAGATAAATTTCCCACACCATTCATTGATCAGATTCTGGAGGAATGTGGGGGAAGCGAGGTATTTTTGTTTATGGACGGTTTTTTAGGATACAATCATATTAAGATTAAACTTGAGGACCAAGACAAGACAACTTTCATTTGTCCTTGGGGTAGTTTTGTGTATCGAAAAATTCCCTTCGGCCTTAAAAACACCAGAGCCACTTTTAAGCGGGCAATGACCTTCGATTTTCACGACCTTAAGAAAATTATTGAAGTTTATCTAGATGATTTAGCTACTCACTCTCATTTGAGGGTGGATCATCTAGACCATTTACACTTGGTTTTTGAGAGATGTCATCGTTATCAAATTCGTTTGAACCCTCAAAAGTGAATCTTTTGCATAAAAGTGGGTTGGTTATTGGGATTCATCGTTTCTAAGGAGAGGATTAGGGTCGATCCTCTTAAGGTTAGAGGAAATACTTTGATTTACTCCCCCGCGCACTATTAGACATCTTCAAAGTCTTCAAGGGATGGCTGACTTCTTATGGAGGTTTTTTGTCAATTTTTCCAATTTGACCAACGGTTTCATGCGCCTTTTGAAGAAGGACACTCCTTTTATATGGGATGAGCAAGCCTAGGAGTCTTTTGATGCATTGAAGAAATCCTTGGCATCGACCCCCATGCTTAGTCCACTTGAATATAACTGTGATTTCTTGTTATATGTGGATGCACTGTCAAGAGACGATTGGAATGGTTTTGGTTCAAGAGGACAAGGAGCTCCAAGAGCACGTTGTCTACTATCTTAGCCAAAACCTCATTGATGCCGAACTTCGTTACACCCATGTTGAGAAGCTAGCCTTAGATACCGTCCATGCGGTTCAATGGTTGAGACATTACATAATCCTTCGCCAAACTAGAGTTGTCGCTCATATAAATACATTTCAGTTCGTCCTAACCAGACGGATTATAGGGGGAAAATATAATTAATGGATTGTTATCTTGCAAGAATTCAATCTCGAATATGTTTAAAAAATCGAAGAAATCGTTGATATTTGTGGAGCTCATGTCAGATTTCCCTAGCTTGGACGAAGTTGTGTTTCATGAAGATTCTTTTGTTGATGAGAATATCTTCCTTATCTCAACTAGAGATCCTTGGTATGGTGATATTATCGAGACTTTGAAGGTCCATCCTTACCTCTCATGGGATGAGCATAGATGTTTATGACATATTGCTAAGAACTATCTCATTATCGATGACAATTTGTATTGCTATGGGGTGGATTCCATTTTATGTCAATGTTTAACTCATGAAGAGGCTGAGACTGTGCTTAATGATTTCCACGATGGGGCATGTGGTGGTCATTTATATGGGCTTGCTACAACCCAAACAATTTTGAGAGCGGGTTATTACTGGCCGTCGATCTTCAAAGATTATGTTAATGCGGTCAGGTGATGCCACCCTTTCCAAGTGTTTGCATGGAACATTCATTCTCATCCATCCCCATTACACCCTATTATCACTGTCGACACCTTCACCAAGTGGGGGGTTGATTTTATGGATTGCAACCCAGCTTCAGCTATGGGGAACCATCACATTATAGTGGTCGTATATTAATTCACAAAATGGGTAGTGGTTATGCCAACTATCAAATTCAATGTTGAGACGACCACTCACTTCGTATTCAATCAAATCATTACTCGGTTTGTTATCCTGAGAGAGCTTGTCACTGACCATGGTAGGCACTTCCAAAATAAGATGATGGATGAGTTATCTTTCAAATTAGGTATAAGCAAGAGTATTCCTCTTCTTATTATCCTCAAGTGAATGGACATGTCAGAGCTATAAATAAATCACTTAAGTCCATTATGTAGAGAACTAATGCACAAAGCAACAATAACTGGCACATTATGCTTTACCCTGCTTTGTGGGATTACCGAACCATGGTTAAGACTGCCACTGATTTTTCTCCATAGAAATTAGTTCATGGGGTGGAGTCGATATTACCGATTGAATGCAAGATCCCTTATTTGAAGCTAGCCATATAACTATTACCAGATACTTATGACTTGGAAGAATGCCTGGTCCACTTAGAGCACATTGATTATCAACGTCAAGATGCCTTAGTGGCTCTTGAAGTGAAAAAACGTCATGTTAAGGCTCAGTATGATAAGTCTGTCCATCCCTGGAGATTTATTGAAGGTGACTTGGTTCTTTTATATGACCAAGCTAGTAAACCATTAAGGGTGAGTAAGTTCAACCCCATGTGGCATGGGCCTTATGTAGTTAAACAAGTGTTAGAGAAGGGCGCTTACGAGTTAGTGGATTATGAGGGGACATCCTTGGCGAAGCCTAGAAATGGGATCTATCTTAAAAAGTACTATGTGTAGTTCTTAGTCGAGGCTGATACTTTGTATATTATTGTACAGTTGTGTAGTTTAGTTTTGGTCTCCTTGTAGTGATTTGGTTTGTTGGCATGCTTCCGTTTGTTGTGGCAGATGTCAATAGAGTCTTTGATATATGTAGGATATGTTTATGGTGCTAGCCGCCACACCAGAACTCAACTTCGGCTACTTGGGTGATATATATGCCTATGGGTCATGTCATGTCTTTAGGAGGTGTATGTCTCCGACCATCATCCAACAATGTTGCTGAATATAGTGTCGTGATTGAGTTACTACACGATGCCATCTCTCATGGTATTCGATATCTTGAGGTACATCTTGACTCCCAGTTAGTAGTATTACAGTTAAATGGCATGTATCGTGTTAGAGATCCGACTTTATTGTGAATATTCTTGCAAGTAAGGTTATTAGAGTGACAATTTGAACACATAACATACATTCATATTCTTAGAATCCACAATCATGTTGCTGATTCTTATGCAAATTACGTTTTAGATTGGCAATTTGTTACATCAACAATGAATCATATATATCACATTCACAATTAAATACACATGTAAATATAATAAACCGATCATTATAAGCTTTCATTTCAAATATAGTCAAAAAATGGTGTCATAGTACAAAAATGTCATGGTACAAAATTGGGCCTTTAAGCCACCAAGAAAACACTACACCGTTGATACAAAATGTACATCTAGGCCTCTATGCCTGCTAGCCGGGGCGATGATCATGAAAAAAACAACGACATTGGCCAACCATCTGAACAATCTAACCCATGCATAAGGTACTCCTACCACCTACCTTTGCATTGCCTTGGGAAAGTCCTTGACTTGCACCATGGGCACCTTGTGTGTCAAGCGACCAAAGTTCATGTGTATGCTCTGTAGCGTGCACTTTGCATCTATGCCCTATATATCATCACCCCATACCCTTTGACAATGTCAAGGGAAGCCATCCGACCATCTAGTTCCCACATCTGCATGTGCATGATCATAATTAGTACATTTCACCACCCAAAAATATGCTTTTTGATTTCACCATATCAAAAAATCCAAAAAAATTTAATAATACAGAAAATAAAATAAAGTCAGGAATGCTTACCTATGTCTCTATATGCGGCACCTTGTGGTATATGAATTATATCTAGATCACCGAGAAATTCTATCTGTGCATAGGGGTAGTCATCTATGGCCACGATCTATCTTTGACACCAGTGGTAAAAGTTAGGTGGGTAGGGTGTAGCCACACTTCCTCTCCCTATCCGTCGCATCACAACCACCCGACAAGTTTGGGTTGGATCCCATAGACCATGATTGGGAATCTGAACTCTTGGGATGAGGACCGTTAGCCACTCGAAGAGGTACTCACTATGCTGGCAAACCCAAAATTTCTTTTTCGACCTAGCTTACAGTCAGTCAATTACTGCTTCATGTTTCTCAATAAAGCAACACTCCAGTCATATATGGTAGGTATCATTCACTTGACCACATAGAACATCAGAGGATTGGAAACCTGGTGAATAGATGCCAATCCATCTATTCTAGCTAGCACCAACACTATGATCTTGAGGCTGAGACTCTGGATAGAGTTAATCGAAACCTAACTTCCAACCTTCTCAATTTTTGGAAGGCAATATACGACTATGTATTCATTGATGGTGAGTCCACCTCCCACCCCTCTAGCCCTAAAATTTACTACCTTTCCATGGTGGGATAGTCCGGTGATGAAATACACATCCTCTACCTCAAGCATTAGGGGCATCCCATCCAGTTGAAATGCCTTTGTATATGGGTTCCAATAGTTGATGATCATTTGAAGAAGTCTTGGTTGAGCCCTCAAGCTCCCAAGTCGCCAAAATTTATATAAACCACATGCTCTTAATTCTTGTTGAGTAGCATGTCACCTTGTACTACATCATCCACCTCTTCATGCACATGTTCACGCCATTCCAACACCATCCTGCCAAAAAACCATGAAATTTGATGAGAATTTGCCTTAGATTTGGGTATGCGCACAATCATGTGACTTTCCATGCTAACAATCCCATGTATACATGGAAATCATTGCTTTTTTTGCGTATACCAAGCCTTATACGCGGTCCGATCATTTGTTGACCCGTGTGGGCCAGGATACCCAAGTAGGGGTGCTCCAAATTAAAAAATCAACGATGAAAAATTAAAATAAAAACCTTAAAAATATTGAGTGTGAGATGAAGATTTACCTGGATCTTACGGTTCTTGATTCATTTCCTGTAACTCCCAGAATCGATGTTTGAAGTTTGTGGCTCAAAATAGATCCAATGCACTATGTGTGGTGAAAAGTTAAAATGGTATGGTAAAACATGAGTTTTTCTACTATTTATAAAATTCCTTTTGAATTTTTTACCCACTAGCCTATAGTTTTGATCCTTATTAACTTTTTGAACTGTTTTTTCCTAATATTGTGGTGTAGGGACTTGATTCGAGTGTACGTTTTTTGAGGTCTTGACCCATTCATATCTATTACAGGTATAATTTCAAACTGGCATATAGGATAGGGCCACATTTCCACTTGCATTTTGCATCGCCTTATGACCATGTCACATTAACTATAGGTATGAACCCATTTCGTAATGTTACAGAACCATCACACTACTACTAGAAGTAGTGTTATGTAAGTGGTAGAGCCTTCCTATTCATGGGTTCCCTAGTTAGATCCCGCTTTGTCATTTGGTACCCATGATGAGATTCTTCCCTTAGGTCTGGGAGTCCCTTTGTAGTCATGCCATGTCTTTGAGCGGGAGCCTTATATTCTCTCTTGAACTTTATGTTGGCCATATCCTGCAATGAATCTCATTTATATCAAGTTGTAATTGCATTATCATGTGCTTTCTTGCCTTATTGAGTGTTACGTCAACTTCTTGCTTCAGAGTTATAAGCCATATATCCTGAGCTTGTCTCAATCCTAGCCAAGCAAAGCATTTTAAATATCCTTTGCAGCTTAATCATCCCCTACTGGTAGGAGACTTTCCCCTGAGTGTCCTTATCCTGCACATGCTTCCTTGCATTGAGCATAGGTATGTTCCACTGCTTGGAACTAGTTTTCTTTCCCACGATGCTCGTTTCCTCCTTGCTATGTACTATAATCACTTTTATTCTTTTTCAAGCTTCCTAATATGAAAAAGTCCAAAAAAATTAAAAAAACATAAAAAGTCGGATGGGAAATGATATTAATTTTGGAAGCTATCGAGTCGTGTCGCCTTCGAACATAGCATTGTATATTCCATCCATCAGTTGGGTTATTAGTATGACTTTAGGAGTTGTAATTGGTATTCTGAGTTTTCTCCACCAACTGGTTATGCTTCTAGTCCCTATGGAGCCTCTATTGATGCCTCCTGTGTCATAGAGATGTATCGGTTTGCATGTCGAGTCTATGATGTCTGTTAGTCACCATATGCCTTATATTCTTGTTCGAAGGAAGTTTTAGCCTGAGTTTGCCATTACTTAGCTATCTTGTCTTTGCATGTCGGCCATTCCCGATACAGTTACTGGTTCGTGCACATATTGTTCATTCGATTTCTTCCAAATTATCTAGTATTGTTGTGTATCTCATGTTGGTTGATGGGGGTTTCCTTATTGCCCTCCTTCCAGCAGATTCCATTCCATCGACTTCAGATCGTTTATTCTGGAATATGAGTCTAGAGTCCATTGAGTGCCTTGAGACTTGCAGTCATTAGTGGCAGGTCCTCTTGCCATCGATAGTTTTGAAAATACATCAATTTCCCCTGATCAATGGACTCTTTCAAGTGTTCGACCTCAACACATCTATTCACACTTGTTAGATTGCAATTTGTACCTTGATTCCCATTATCATTATCGGTGGGGTATGTCGCGTCTGTTAACGGTATACATCAATGACCGGTAATCATATGATGGACCATCATGTTCGACCTCGACACCTTTATTCACATGATGAGACATGTACCATTAGCGGTTTGCATAGAAGACCTCCGAGCATGGTGGCATTCCACATATGCTACCTCTTTGATCGTGCCAGTATTCATGAGATGTCAACTCTCATGCCCAGATTCTATTATATTATTAGATATCTTCATCCATTATGGAGATATTGTTAACTATATATTGTATGTGGCGATGACCACATGTGACATATGTATATTATGCCTATTCATGGCCATTGTACTCTTATGTATCTGGGACTACTGCACTGTATATTTGGAGTGACATGCTGAGGTTTATCATTGTATTGTACTGATGAGTGGCTGGTTTTTCCACGTGGGTCTTCATTACTCCACTATTACCCCTCTGACCTCACACATTAGGGGGCATCTGTTATAGCTGATTTTACCACACTTGGTAGATCACACTTTTATGGCCTTCCATGTCCCTCTGTAGACTCTTTGGATCCCCCTTGCTCGAAATATACTTTGATGATACAAGAAATCCCTTAAAAAACACATGTTTATTGTCATATGCGTAATTTAGCTTAAAAGCGACGTATACATGCAACTTGCTCCACTGTAGCCCGTGTACATCAGAAAATGTGCACAAAAAATAAAATATTTAGAGTTTTCCTTAATGAGTCTCTAATAGATTGAATCTTGGTCTTCCATATTATTGGAAACGCTCTGACTCGACCCTTCATTGCCTATTGAAGGGCTATATATTGAGCCTCTTTGATGCATTAGAGGATGAGAATACTAGAGAGAAAGGAAACTATAGTTCATTGTTGCCTCATTTGCTTATATTTGAGTCTGCATCCCTTTGTTCTTTTGAGCACACAATGCTGCTCTTCCCAAGATTGTAATTGTCTTGTGAGCTTGCCATTGAGATGGATGATTGAAGTGGTGGAGGCCTAGGTGGAGGATTTAGTTTCTCCATTTCGATGTGGTGCTGACAAGGTTTGTCACTGTTATCTCTATTTATTATTAATAGAAATATCCATTTCTCGTCGATTACATGTGTATGACTATGAATATTTTTATCCATGGATGTAGTTGTATTTGATTATACATGTTGGATTTATATATGCTAGAGTAGGCCTAACACTTTAACATATATCATGCTTACCTTGTTCGTTGTTATTGAGGGTGAATTGTAGGTACAAGCGCGGTGGAAAATCTAAACGGGGATCTACTACAACCGTCCGAAATAAGGTATGTTTTATATCCCTTAGTGTTAAATGCATTTATTTCTCTTGTATATTGAAGTGAATTGATTTTTGGTGTCATTCAGTTTGTTGTGCTCTACCCCAAGCCATAGGAAGTTTCTCTTCATAACATCAACCATTCACTACCTTTATTGTATGACTAAATAAGCTTGTTGTTAGAGTGTTATGCACTTGGAAAGACTATGGCAGTATTCTGTATGATCTCTATTCTCTAGTGCTGATTAGATATCTCTTATCAAGCATTTTGCAAGTGTTGCAAAATCATTCTCTTCCATTATCAATCATACTCAAAGGGTTGTTTGCTGGGTTTTCATCCTTCGAATTTTGGAGGGTTTTCCTAGGGTACATCACGTGTCTTATGGTTTGATTAATTTATGTGTTTGAATTGTTGATGAGATCTACATGCACTGAATTTGTTTACCAAAAGTTTTAAAGATCAAGTATCTTCATATTTTGCTCAAACTTTGACAGGCCCAGATCTTGCTCCTTTCCTACAAATAATGACGTTGGTTCGACCCCTACAATAAGAAGCCCAACGATTGCAGAAATCAGGTCAACGTCCCCTGAAATTAGGCGACCCAGCAAGAGGGATCCTCCATGGAATAAAAAATAGCAATTATTTTATGCACGTATTGACTTCCATCATGCGACCAAAATGGGGCATGTGCATCAGCAACATAATACCCAAATTTTCCAATCCTTGATCCCACTCCATAGGAACAAGTTGAATATGCCATCCTTTGTCCAATTGCATAAAGGTCATGTACCGTAACATGTTCAATTCAAGAAACTTCTTCAAATTGCGATATGCGAATGCCATCTTCTTTATGTTTGGCAGAATGTCGGCCGTGGTATGCACACCTTTTGGGATAGTTGGCTTGACTAGTGGGTACTTAGCATTCTTGTGAATGAGTACATGAGAGGCACCATATTTTCTTAGGGTAATGTATCCTGGTAACATTATCAATGAGCCAGAGCTTGAGGCTTCATCATCGTGTGTGGCTTTGAACCGCTGCTCAGGAAAAGCTCTGTGACCATCTGTTTGCTTCCTTCTTGGTGGATTGGTAGGTACAATTCATGACACAAACTATGGAACTTTTTCGACAATGGGTGTGGCTCTAGGAACCTCCATATTTGATCCTTGGATTGTGCTTGTGCTTGACACATTGATCTCCATGATAAAAAAATGGCTTCGGCTTCAAAGATTTTGCAGATAGATAGCTTGGCTCAAGAAACTTCATAGTTCGATACAAATGACTAGAAGACAGTTGTTCAATAATGAAATAGGCTTCCACATGCAGTAAGTCATTCAATCATGTGGGTCTGCAATAAATGAAAATGGTGGTGACTAATCCTGTCGCATGACGCAATCTTTCCAATCATTTTGATTAACCTCCATTCCAGACATCACTTCACTAACCATAAAAGCGGGTATTCATTAGGAATCAATGGAAAATGTGACAAAAAAACACGCTACCAAAATCTTCTGCTACCTCAAATTAATTACACTTCAACTGTAACTTGTGGCAGAAGTTTATCTTGTAGCAGGCGTATAGTCTATGCCAGAATTTAAACTTGCGACAAATCTTGAAACTTGCGACAAAACTGTATATATAAGGCTTTGATTTTTTTTTAACCTTTTAAGTCAAGCGAAGTATGACTATCCTGAAAAGGTTTCAACCGGCTTCTATTCCCCAACCCATCGAAGGATGTACCCTCTAATTTTTGTAACTGGACTGCCCCACCATTAGTGATATGAATGACAACATATGGTCCCAACCAGTGCGTTCGGAGCTTGAGCAGATGTTTCAAAAATTTACTGTCATATAGGAGGAAAACATCACCTATCTGAAATTGTTTGAACTTGATATGGAGGTCATGCCAAGCCTTTTTTCGCTCATTCTTGACACGTTTATGATAACCTATGATGACGCGATCTTCCTCCAATTGTACTAGCTGAGACAATCTTTCTTCGACTACACCCACATCTTTCATCTTTGTAATCACAATTATTCTGAGACTACGTACAATATATTTGAGTGGCATAACAACCTCTTGTCCATAAAACAATCTGAATGGGGTGTGTCCAATAAGTTTTTTCGCATTTTGTGGGACAATTCCATAATATTGTAGGTATCTTGTGATCCCAATCTTCCCTCTGAACATTGCATATTTTAGTCAATGCATTCTCTAAGATCTTATTAAATAATTTGACAACGTCATTTGATCGTGGGTGACATTGTGTTGTTTTTCAATGTTGAATTGGAAATTCCTCAATGATTTTTCAATAAGATGATTAACAAAGTTTGTACCTTGGTCACTTATCATAAGTTTTGTGCATCCAAACTTGGTCATGGCATGGTCGAATATAAATATTGTAGCAGTCACAACACTACAATATCTGATTGGTGCTACTTCGTCCCACCCAATTAAGTAGTTTGTCGTAGTGATTATATATCGTGCACCCATTTGTTTTCTTGGTGGGTTAATGGGACCCACAAATTCAACAACCCATTTATCAAATGCCTGCATTGTTACTTATGGTACTAACGACATTTCATCTTGTCACGACAGTTTTCCAGTTCGTTGAAAACTATCACATTTGCAACTATAGTCTCTAGCGTATGCATGAAGAGTAGGCCACCATAATCCTACCTGTAAAATATTGCACACTATCAATTTTTTGGCATATTGGCCTCCTATGACACCAACATTGATTCATTCAACACCATCGATCACTCATGTTCCAATAGACAATGAAGAAGTATTTGATTTGATCCCATCTTATATAATTGTCCAACGATCAACTGGAAGTCTGCAACTTTTACAACTAATTGCTTCTTTTGTGCTATACTAAATCCTTCTTGTGCATATAATGTAGTTAATTTATGTACAATTTCTTTGTAGTGATCATCAATCATTTTAAATGCAAAACACTATGCATCGGGCAGATTATCATCTATACTAGTTGGCTCTTATCCACTTTCTAACCTCGACAAATGGTTAGGTCCTGAGTTCAGTCGGCTTGGATTGACAATAATTTCAAAATCAATTTCTTGCAATAGGAAAAGCCATCGACACATCTCCCCCAGAACACTGGATTATTGACCAAGTATTTTAATGCATAATGGTCTGTAAACATCTTGAAATGACCTCCCAAAAAATAATGTCAAATTGATGGAGAGCATATACCATAGCAAGTCCCTCCCTCTCAGTTGTGGTATAATTCATTTCTGTTGTCAACAAATTTTACTTGAAAATACAATGGGGTGATCAAGATAACCCTCGCCTGGTTGCGCAAGTATGATGTTGAGTGTGACATATGGCATGTCGACATGTACATGAATTTTTTTTTTTTTTTCCATTCTGGAAATACCAATACAGGAGCTGAGACCATCTTTTATTGAGTATATCTATACTCTTTTGACACTGCTCATTTCGTTAACATCTTTCTTCAGCAGTTTTTCCATTAGAGCCGTGACCTCGACATAACCTCGAATAAATTTTTTGTAATACCCCGTATGTACTAAGGTAATTCTTAACTGTTTAATTGATATGGGTGGGGGTAGGTCAACAATAATTTTAATATTGGTAGGGTCCATCAATATTCCGTCTCGACAGACCACATGACCCAACAAAATACCAAATGGAGCACAAAAAATACACTTCTTCAAATTAAGAGAAATATGGAACTATTTACATCGGTCCAACATCATTCTAAGATTCTCAATATGATATTTAACCATCCCATAGAGTGTCCAGTAATCAAAGTATACTTTGAGAAATTTATGGATAAATTATTTGAAAGCAACTACTACTATTCTAGAAAAAATAGTAGGTGCAATCTTGAGTCCGAATGGCATTATCGTATATTGGAAGCTACCCCATTCTGTCGTAAAGGTTGTCTTGTAGCAATATTCTTTTGAAATCCTTATTTGATGGTACCCAGATAATCCATCACTAAATGAGTACACTTCTTTCCCTCCTACACTCTCCAATACTTCATCTGTGAATGGGGTAGGAAATGGATCATGCGGGAACGAATCATTCAGTTTTCGCACATTGACACAAATACAGACTTCACCAATTTTCTTGTCGCGAACAACCATAAGGATAATCCATTATGATTCTTCAACAGGTTCTATAATACCCGTGTCTATAAATTTGTCTAACTCGGTCTTGACCTTCTCCTTATATCACAGATTTAGTTTATACGGAAGCTGCTTGACATATTTTGTGTCGGGATTTAGGGGAATCTTCATTTCTCCTATATCACCAATAATCCCGTTCATTTCCGAGAACTTATTAGGGAATAGATCTAGGAATTCATGCAATAAGTCTGTAATCTTCTCTATTGTTTCATCATCCTAATAGTCCCCAATATTGCCAAATTTCGGGTTATCTGGAGAACTGATATTCAACTTCTTTTTCTGAGTGGCTTCAGAAAATTGTCATTTTATAAGCTTGATCCCTCCACTTCTTGACTACACTCATATTCAGGAATATGTATATCATGTGGATCATCATCTTCAGGCTTTCCAACTATCTTATAACATTCCATCTAATTCTGAACTGTTGTACTGCTTTGAGGAAAACTTGATATTGGAACAGGGATGTATTAAAAAATCTTGGTTCTAATAACTTGCAGAGAAAAATCAATCATTGGACTACCATCAACAAAGCTAAAAGTATGTGTGAAATTGGTACCTAGCTCTTCCCATTTTATAGTTTCTCATCGTAGCTTAATTGATGTATACGAGTTTCTTGGTATCATCTCTAAAGTATGTATACATTAATGAACCTGTTTCTATCGCGGCAATGTCTTCCATGTTGCACGAAAATTTTCAATGTGGTCGATAGGATTCACCAATCTTGTATATTTATGGCCAATATAAGACATATTTTCTTCAAATCTGATCTCTAGCAGCCATCGACATTGGGACCATTATGAAATAGATTGCTTATGAGCAACCCATCACCTAGTGGGTGTACTTTCAATGCAACATCCAAGGTTGACATGTGATGAGGTTCCAATACTTTTTATTTAAAATCTATAAGAAATGTATCTAAATTAGGTAATCCTTCATAAGTAGGTAGATCACATACCTTAGTACCTACCCGTTGCATATTCTTTGTGATTCTTGCACACTTCCGCATTGATACTTCTTGTAGTCGATTCTGCCAATCCTCTAGAGCTTCTCCCGAGTTTGATGAACACGTACTAATAATTCTCCAACTTATCTTACCATAAGCTCTTGGGTTGATGCAGCCATCCATTGTAGAGGAAATATCGTAAATATTATCTAGATATCCTTCTTGTCCTTCGTTTTTTACTTGCTTGATGTATCTCTGGCCTTCCAAAGGATCAATTGGGGTGACCACCTATAGTTCTGTAGCTTCAAATGATAATATTGTATTTTTGAAATTTATGACTATTTTATTGTCGATAGCCCAATCGATCCCCAGAAGTGCTGAATACAGATTTGTATCATCGACAATATATGACTTCAAAATATGAGTAGGTCTGGATTCCTTCCACCTCAACAAGAACCTGTGCCAGTCGACCAATAGGCAAGACATTCAACTGGATGACTAAATACAATTGGAAAGGAGACCATACTAGTCCTGGATTTCCCATGATTTCCCATGTTTTTCTTGTTTGAATATTAACATTTGACCCCAAGTCAAGTATGATAAAATCCATATCATACTCACCTATCTGAGCATTCATTCATAACTCTCGACCAGTCTTTAGTCTTTTACCAATGTGGTGAAATTTTTTCTCTGGTCATATACTTGGATGAGGTTCTTCTACTAGATCCGATAGTTCTTCCAATGGGTCATTATCTTCTATGAGTGCTAAATAACTCGTAAATAAATTCATCAACTTGCTTACCTTCTCTGTCGACTTTCTTTGGAATAACTGATCAAAACTTTGGGGAATTTCCAGGATTGATCCATCATCTAATACTGGGACATTAGTAGATGTCAACACATGATTTTTATCGACAAACTAATCACGTGCATAAAATAAGACACCTTTTTCTTTCTGGACATCGAACAACACTTTCTTTTGTGTTGTCGATCGACTCAGATTTACCCATGGTGCTCCTTGATCTCCTCTAGTCACATCACCTCCTCTTGTTACGACAACAATATTAGATTCTCAGTCAACATACATATTTTGAATATTTTGGTTTACATTTGGAGGTTGGTTCATATTTCCCATGATTTTTTCCTTCCATTTAGCAATCAGCTGTGGGAACGCTTCAATAGTGTGGTCCAATGCTTCACAATATGAACATGTTGATGTAGGATTAGTACAGTCTCTGGAAAAATGTCTCAGATGTCCACAATTAGAACAAATAATTTGGCCCCTTCAGTGACCAAATCATCCTCCCCATCATCGAACTTTAAAAGGAACACCCCCCTTAGTTGAGGGTATTATGCATGAGCTCTCTCGACTTGCATATGTTCATCATGTTTCATCAAATATGTGTCGATCATCTTCTCCTCCAACAACTAGTATGCATGGCAGTCTTTGTTGCCATGAACCACATATCAACATAATTTGTAATATAAGCTAGCAGGGGCACTTACTATCTTCTGGAGATACAAACATTCCTCCAATCGATCACCTCTTATCTGGAAAATTCGACACCAAGGCATTGCTTGTGAATTTATTGGGTTTAGCGCTCTTGATGCAAGATAGTTCAAGAAAGATGGACATGAATATTTTTGATGGCCTTTATTTCTACATCTTGTACACC
>LPNX010235335.1:194937-256869 GCA_001517045.1 Pseudotsuga menziesii | reverse complement strand
AACCAATGGTGCTAATGACTATAAATAGACTGGATGGACTCCCGATTTAGACATGACTCCTGATTTAGACATATGACCAAATTTGGACAAGGGAGGATTATTAATCCTAACACTTGTACACCAGACTTCCTCCTGAATTTCTTTTCCTTTCTTGATATCTTGTATTTTCCATGTTATATTGGCTATTTACGATTGAATTTGCATCATTTCCGCACCATTTTCTCCAACCAGTGAATATTCCAATTTTATAGCAAGCTTAAGAGCTTTGCTCTGGGATACAATCTCCTACTGCGTCAAGGGAACACAAATATGCAATAGCATTGTGGCAATAAACCATTCTTTCTGCTAGATGTCAGACATCTAGAAACTCATTTTATCCATCAGAGTCTTAAACCTNATAGCAAGCTTAAGAGCTTTGCTCTGGGATACAATCTCCTACTGCGTCAAGGGAACACAAATATGCAATAGCATTGTGGCAATAAACCATTCTTTCTGCTGGATGTCAGACATCTAGAAACTCATTTTATCCATCAGAGTCTTAAACCTTTGGTCAAAGTCCCAGACAAAATTAGTCGACAATTGCTTGATTTCCTTTAACTATGTGATACATTGTGAATCAGACTTGGGTTTCTTGAATTCATCTATCAACCGAGTCTGGATATGACCTAATAAATTCTGAGGGATTCCTATGGGAACCACAGAAAATTTCATACACCAATATAGAGCACGACCTCTAGAGGTTGTGATCATATTGGCTCTTTTTATATCTTCATCCTGGACCCGCGGCACTGTCCAAATAGATTCACAGAAGAACCAATGTTTCTCAGGGTCTTCCAAACCATTCCTGTTGAATATAGGAAAATTTATATCACTCCTAGACATCCTGTGTACTTGGGATATTGCTAAATTTGAATTAAATGTTCCACCAGTAGGAACTTCCTGACTATTATCTCGACTGTTAGTATGATTTGAAAAGTCAGACTTCGACTTACTTTTGGGTCTTACCTCAGATGTTGGAGATGTACGTGGGGTTGTGGGTATGTCGTAGTCCTGGTATGGATCTGGCACTTCCTATTCGTCTTCATAAATATGTCGATATTCCTCCTCTTCATCATAAGATTCTTTGTCAATATGTAGTGCCAGCTCATATTCCCTTCTTCCGGTCACGCTGCAAATTCCTCTTCTTGTCACAATCCTTCTTCTCTTTCTTGATTGAAATATTCTTCCATTCCTTAGGTGTCCACCCTCTTGTTCATTCTCATTGTCGATTGAGAAAATATAAGGTTATTTTGTCCATATTGTTCAAGTATTTCTTGCGACATAACCCAGGTCCTCTGCGCACAATGGTTTACTCGTCATATTCTATCCTTAGGATCTCTTTTTCACATACCAACATTTTTCTCCATAGTTTTAAAGATTTCACGCATCAACTTCGAGGTTCTTGGAAGAACTCCATTTCTGTCTGATTGTATGATTTGATAACGTCGATTGTAATCTCAGTAATATGTCCCTCCAGAATGATATCAACCCAAAAGTCAACAGCCCCAGAGATAGGATTATTGACTCTTTCTAACTGTTGGATTAGTTGAGGGGTCCATTTTGTGGGTTCTTCGCCTTGAAATTTTTTCCTCTAAGTTTCTAGCTTTGCCAACCATTCATGTAGTAGAATAGGGAATTAACTAAAGAAAATTTCATGAATATATGAGTAAATATTCCTTTCTAGCAATTCTGTCAGATTTGGTCATGACCCCTTACATTCTTTTTTTGTGAAAATACTCTCTATTTGTAGTCCACCCAATTTTGGATATCTGGCTTCATCAGGTGCCAAAACTTGTCCCCTTCAGAATGATCCCGGTCCCGACAATAGAACCATTTTTTGGCATCGATTCCACTAACCCAAGTTCAGTTTTCCTTACCAATCCAACAAAACCCAAGGCACCAGCTCGACAGAGTATAACTTCATTGGAAACACCCGCGTCTATAAAAATGAAGAACCCAGGTTGTGTGCAGTTTACTTACTCAGTGAATTACTCAGTTTCTTACTAGGATTCTGCAGTTATAGAAGAGGATTTCTTCATGGAAACATTAAACAGATTGATTGATCGAAGCAGATAGATGGACAACCATTGACACATATAAAACATATAAAGTATAGCGAGTTGTTGATACATACACAACATATAGAGTGTTGGTGTTTACTTCTTATCTTTATATTATTCAACCCAGGTTCAGTCCCTCCTTTGCGTGCAACAAAGCCCAAGATACTAGCTTGACGGAGCAAGGCTTAGTCGGCAACACCTACGACACCGATGCAGTCTCACTCGAGGTATCTCTCTTATGGGTAACCTCCAGAACCAGGTTTCCATAGTTGGGTGTGGGATTTCTCTTCCCTTGGAATTCTACCAAGGTGCTTGACCGTAGCTGAGGAGGTGGGTTACTTATACTGATTATGCACAATTAATATGCAACTCTATTCAACCATCAACATATATTATAACAATAAGTATCATGGACTATAGATGATTTTTTACTACCACAGTGCGACCGATGCATATTACAAAATACATAAACATTCATTCACAATAACATACATGTGACTCAAATAAATTCATCATTTACACATTTGACACAGTATCTAATGTGGAAACCCATCAAGGAAAAACCACAAAGGCGCTCTTCATCTGGCATGAGAAATATATGGCACCTTTTTATCTACGCACTGAGTTGCAGACTTTATTCTAGATCTTCATCTCTTATCTATATAGACTTCTCTCTCCTCTCAGGCTCTTTGGTCTTCTATTGCTGGTTCTTCTCTACTTGACTCTACTGTTTGATTCGCACACAACTTGGATCGAATCAACTTCTTTATAACTCTACGACTCTTGAATCTTTGACTCTACTATTGATGTGCACACAACCTGGATCAACCTGATCTTCTTTACAACTCTGCGTTCTTAGCTGCAAACTTCTTCGACTCTTTACCAAGAAACTAACTAACTCTTTACTAACATAATAGATAAGCAACAACAAAATATTGCTTAAGAAACTAAGGAAATTTGACCTTCCTCAACCTAATAGAGCACAACTGATGCGGAAGTGAGTAACCAAGTAAGCAACTGAGTAATTCACTCAGTAAGTAACCTGCACAAACTGGGTTCTTCCTTTTTATAGACTCTTACATGTTGCTCTCAGCAGACCTCATATAGTTACCAAACAGGTTGACATTCCTATTTTAGCAACACATTTCAATAGGCACTAACGACATCAATTATAAACATGCTTTCATACGTGCGAATTTCATCGACTATAGCCGACCTCGTACCCACGATATTTCCAAACTATCGCTTTCTAGATGTTTGCGCCATTGCATGCCTTCTGACATGGTTTCCTCTTGTCGCATCTTTTCCTTCTATCACGGTTTCTCTTCTGCCGTGAAATCCCCTCCTATTGCAAAGTCCCCTTGTATCATAACTTACTCTTGTGTTGCGAGCCCTTCTTCTATTTACTCTTTCTTCCACAACTGCTTGTGTCACAGCTCCCTCTTCCTTCTTGCTCTACTTCTATCACAACTTCCTTCTTCCTTTAAGCAACCTGACTCTTTTCATACTTGGTCAACATTCCAATTGAATCATGCCTAACTTCCCCTAGGGCCAATAACCCCCCAACACTCACCTGTGGCTCGTCCTGAGCCACACAATGCTATTCTTATACTTCTGCATTTGGGATGACTTTACCTTGAAAATATTGGAAGATTTTCAGAATTATTATGTCTCTTGTCACACATTTTCTTCAACTTTCTACAAGTTTTCCATAAGGTCGGAAATGAGGTGTTCCAATAGTATGATCATTGCTGCTTCCACTGGTCATTGTACCCTCTAATTTACAGGACGAATAATGCCTGTAATCCACTCTACTTCATCCTACAACTCTTCGAATTTATCTTTACTACTGTTGTGTGCACAACACCATCAATTTTTGTTAGAGCTTCTTCATTTATGCGTCCTTAGCCATCTTCTCTGTTAAGGGTAACTTTTTCGTCTCATTCATCAGTTGATATAATTCTGTCTCAGCTGTGCGCAGCTCCTCTGCGACTTTCTCTAGTTCGGCATCATCGATCAAGGCTTCCCAAGTCTGATACACTTGGTCGACAGCCTTGGCATAGGATGAATCTGTTTCTTCGATTCTCTTCACAGCCTATGCCATTTCTTTCCTTCTTTCTTCTATCACGTAGAGTTATTTTTTTGGAGTAGAAGGACAAATGAGATGGAAAAGTTCATCGAAATCACCATTTCTAAAAGCTGAAGACAAAATCCTAAGTGCTTTCCTGATCATTATTTTATATGGCTTCTTCCCTCTCATAGGAAGACCATGTTGAGCAACTTCTTCTTCGTTGACAATGAAGTTCGTCATATGATTGTCTTCTCTTTTTCTTTGACAATGAAATCTGCCATCTCATCGACATCTTTCTTTTCTTCGACGGTGAAATGTACCATCTCTTCAACGTTTTCCTTTTCTACATGGAAATCAATCATCTCATCTTCTTCGTTTAAACACCATTTCCAACTATATCTAGAGCTTCTTATGCAAATGATGGCGATGATGATGGTCTTTATCTCTATTTTTTGTTATTTGAACTCTAGTTCAGATCAACGTGTTCTACCAATGGATAATGTGCCTTCTGGTGAATCGTTCCACAAGTCTATCCGATGGTTTAGGTGGAATGTCATTTGGCAACCGAATTTCAACCACTGCTTCTTCATCCTTTATCAGCAGTGCTAATACAACTTTACTCTTGTGGGAACCACACTGCTTCTTAATTGACGGAACCCGTAGGTCGGTTCGTATCCTTATCTCAAGGATGATTGGAACTAGCTTAGTTTCCAATCCCATCCATTCGTGCGGTGGAACATATCCGGCATCGTCTTCCATGATCATTGTAGGTATCATAGATTCAATGGTGGATTATGTGAGTGTAGTGTCACTAGTATTCATAACAACCATACTTCTGTAAACAACTAACTTACTTCGGCCCTTGGGAGTTGCAGACATAAATTCCTCATTCAAACACATCAGAATGGATTGATGGTGAAGGGTGAATGTAGGGTATACCTACTTGTTCGCTGTGTCCGATATTCACATGACAGTCAGCTTGTGTGAATCATCACACATAAATTTCTATGTACCCTTGCACCTTTTTCTCTGACATCATTGCAATCATGATAGAAGTGACGTAAAAGTACGTCGCCAAATTATTTTCGGATTTTCATATTAATGGCATCCAACTATCACTTCTGCAATAACAGTATTCCTTGCGACATCATCGCACACCCTGAAACTGTTTTCCTCCTTAGACATATTTCATTTCCTTTCAGCATGCTAAGTGTATTCACCCTGAATTTTTTATCTGCGCCACACACCGAGTCTTCTCAAGTTTTCTTCTTACTACGACAGACTAGTAGTTTGCGACCAACAAATGCATAAAAGGCTCAAAGTGTTTATTTTTTCCTCTTTCTCTCTTGTTTTCCTTCTGCGACAGACTAGCATCCTGCAACCAAAAACCTCTCTATATCTCTCTCTCTCTCTCTCTCTTTTATGCGACCAAGTTGTTGCTATCGTGATACGACTTCAACCGAATTTCGTTTATCATCCTTCTAGCTGATGTTCCATCTATATTTAGAAATTTAAAAGCTCATATGTCAATGATATCCTTGACAACATATGGTCCTAATCAATGTGTTTTTAACTTGCCAGAATGATTAAAAAATTTGCCGTCATACATAAGAACAAGTCCTCTGACCTAGAATTGTTTGTTCTTAATGTGTCGCTCATGCCATACCTTCTGTCTTTCTTTCTCAATATTTTGGTGATACTCTATGACAAAACATTCTTCTTCCAGCTGCACAAGTTGTAACAATATCTCCTCGACAGCATCAACATCTGTCATCTATGTGATCACAACAATTCTTAGACTAGGTACAATGTGCTCCATCGACATCACAACTTCCTGCCCATACACCAAGTAAAATGGAGTGCGTCCTGTCAATTTGTTACATGTCGTGTGATATGCCCATAACACTGCAGAAATTTTCCGATCCCAATCATCTCTTTGAACATTACAAATATTTTTTAATGCATTTTCCATGATTTTGTTAAAGGCCTCAACATCACCATTTGCTTGAGGGTGATATGGCATTGTTTTTCTATGTTGAACATGAAACTCTTCCATCAATTCTTTAATCAACTCATTAACAATGTATACCTTGATCACTTATTAAAATATTTGAGCAACCGAATAATGTTATGACATTTTCAAACAAAATCTTCACAGTAGTCGCAACAGTACAATCCTTTACTGGTGCTGCTTCATCCCATATGGTTAGGTAATCAATCACAGTAATAATATGGCATGCGCTTGTACTCTTTCCTGTCAGACAGATAGGGCCCACAAATTCAATGACCCATTTATTAAATGCCTACAATGTTACCTGAGGTACCAATGGAATTTCATCTCGTCGCAAAGGCTTTCTAGTTCTTTGGCAGATATTACAGCTATGACAATAATCTTGGGCATCTGCATGCATGGTGGGCCACCATAATCCTTCTTGTAAAATCTTGTGCACCGTTGCTTTTCTTGCGTAATGGCCTCCTGTGTTACCAGCATGTGCCTCATTTAATATTATCAGTTACTTGTGCTCCAAGACACAATGACAAAGACTCTCATTAGGACCCATCTTGTACAGTTATCCAACGATCAACTGGAAATCCGCAACTCACACAACCAACTGCTTCTTCTCCGTAGTGGTGAATTCAACTTATGCATAACCTGTACTTAAAAAATTGTATGATATTTCTGTATTGATCATCAAACATGGTTATCACAAACAATTGCGCATAAGGGAGATTATGCTCCAGATTACTAGGTTCTTCACCACTTTCAATCCTTGAAATATGCTCTAGTCCCAATTTTAATTGACTAGGTTTAACAATTACTTCAAAATCAAATTCTTGAAAGAGGAAAATCTACCAGTAGATGTCCTGCCCCAACACTAGCTTATTAACTAGGTATTTCAATGCGGAATGGTCCATGTACATCTTGAAATGTCCTCCCAATAAGTAGTGTATGAACTTCTACAGAGTGTATACCATCTCTAACCCTTCTCTTTCTGTCATGGTATAAATATTTTCTACAGTCGATAATTCCCTGCTAGCAAAGGAAATAGGATGGTCCATTGACCCTTCTCCTAGTTGCATTAGTACCATGCTAAGCATGACAGATGATGCATCTACATGAACATGGAATTCCCTTTTCCAATATGGGAATACAAGTATGGGCGTTGTAGCCATCTTATCTTCAATGTGTCCATACTCTCTTGGAAGCTCTCCCTCCAATGGAACTTGGCATCTATTTTCAACAATTTTTCCATCGGAGCAGTCACTTATGCATATCCCTTAATAAATTTTATGTAGTATCCAGTGTGTCCCAGTGTTTCTCTAACCTACTTGACTGTATTAGGTTGTGGTATGTCAAGAATGAAGATAAATTTAGCTGGGTTTACCAAAATTCCATCACGACATACCACATGGCCCAGTAGGACTCCAAATAGGATGCAAAAGATACATCTCTTCAAGTTTAAAGAAATTTGATACCGACGACAACGTTCCAACATAATTCTAAGGCTCTCAATATGGTCTTTTATGAGCCCAAAGTCTGTCCAATCATCAAAGTAGATTTCAAGAAATTTGTGAATGAAATATTTAAAAGCAACATCTACTATTCTGGAAAAAATCGTAGGAGAATTCTTACGTCCAAAGGTAATTACCGTATATTAGAAACATCCCCACTCCATCGTAAAGGTAGTCTTGTATTTGTATTCCTTTGTGATTCTAATATGATGGTACTAGAAAACCCATCAGTGAATGAGTACATTTCTTGACCTCCAACACTCTCTATTAGTTCATATGTAAATGGAGTCAGAAACGGGTCATGTAAGAAATCATCATTCAATTTTCTCAGGTTAACACAAATTCTTACTTTACTTGTATTCTTTTTGTCTTGTACTACTATTAGGATGATCCATTTTGATTCCTCGATAGGCTCTATAATACTTGCATCTAGAATTCGGTCCAGCTCAGTCTTAACATTTTCTTTATAACACATATTCAATCTGTACGGTCGCTCCTTGACCAGTTTTGCATTGATCCTCAAAGGTATTTTCATTTTCCCTAGATCTCCGACTATCCCCTTCATCTCTGAAAATTTGGTAGGGAACAGATCCTGAAACTCATGCAATAAATCAGTGATGTAATACCCTATTTTTGATCCCATTTGATTTTTTTTTTTGTATATGATGTAAATATTGTTGTATAATCATGGTGTGGAGCTCAAGGCAAAGGCCCCACCATCAATTTAGCGTTTTATGTTTTGACAATTAAAATCGATGCCGATGGTATTTCATGCTGGCCAGGCACATTATAATTTGGACATCATGTAAATATGCAATTAGTAAAAATACCCACAACCAGCTATGTCAATGCACCATTAAAGAGATGGGGGCATGACTTCACAAGAAAAAGGGGGAAATATTCAAACCCTTGAGATAATAAGGTAAATCCAAATGTCAAAGGGAAAACCCATAAACATGTCAACTACCCATTTTGTCTTTTGTGCCCAATCATTTATTTCTTCCAGAGATTAGGTGAGGTAGTTAATGCATGGGTATGGGAAGAGTATGGCAGTCAAATTTGAATTTGAGAAGCCATCCATTTTTGAAAATCATGTTATGACTTATTGGGCAAGAAAACACCCACAAATGTCTACCCATCCCATTATGCATTCATGTCCTCCTCTCCCTCATGCTTTTTTGAGCTCCTGGGAGTTTTCCTCACATTTTCAGTGGTTTCCTTCTTTTTCCCCATGGCTGGGAAGTCATTTTTGTAATTCTCAATGGCTAGGCTCTCTTCTTGACATTTTTCTGTTGTTTCCTCTTTTACACGGCTGGGGAATTTCATTTTTGGTGTTGCACAGTCGATGGGAGAATAGATCCACAAATTGGGGGTTTGAAGAGGCCGTTTTTGCCCACGTGAAACCCATAGACTGAAATCGAATTACTATCAGAGGGTTGTTTTCCCCTTTTTTTCCATTTTCATTTTGGCTTCTAGGATGTTTTTGTCCATACCCAAAACTTGTGTTTAGTGGTTTTGTAAATCCTTGTTTGGTATGAATTGGTTAGGAGTGGAAGAGGCCAAAATTGGCTTGATGAGGCTAGTGAAGAGAGGGACCTCGCAGAGAGATCAAGAGGGGTTGGCTATCCTTTCTACACACCCTGAAGAGCACTAGAAGGGAAGATAATGGATTGAGGGAGTTGTGTAGCAGTGAAGGGAATACTTCCTTGTGTTGGGTGGTGTAGGTATTATGGAGACTAAGCCAGATCTTGTGTAGGTGTCCATAGCTCTGTGGTTGATCTCACTAGCTTATCAATCCTCCCTTTCCACTGCCTTAGTATCTTGATAAACTCAACTGTGTTTGGCTGGGATGAGTTTTGACATGTATTTGGCTGTGTGTGAGCTTGTTGTTCCCTAGTTCCTTGAGGAAATCATTCTTGGCTCAGGGGTGGCAGTGGTGTTGAGAGATTGTTGAGCACACTGGCCTATGGTTGGGTGGAACGTTGCAACGACATAGCTGGTTGCAGGACAGATCCTTTTCAAGATAAGTATTTTTTGTGTATTTAAGTTCCGCATTGTATTTGTTTTATAAATTATTATGAACATGATGAATGTGTTGGAAGGTATTTGCTTCCATTGTATATTGCATTATGCATCTGTGTATGTATAATTTTATGTTCAATGCATTTTATCTTATGTTCATTATGCTAGATTGCCCCTTTTACACAACAACAACAGCGTAGCCACGTCCTCTCTATCGTAGAGATGAGGGGAGGGGACGTGACAAGTGATCTTTCTTACAGTCTCATCATCCCAATAATCTCAAATATTTGCAAACTTTGGATTTTCTGTTGAGCCAATATTAACTTTCTTGATTTTGAGTGGGCTCAGGAATTGTTCGCTAGAAATACCAAATCCCTCCACTACATGAATACCTTCCAACTCAGGTATGTTTACATCGAGTGATTCATCATCATCTGGTTCTCCCATCACATTGTAACATTCCATCCAATGGTGGATTGTCATGCTGCATTGGTGGAAGTTTGTCGCTGCAGGAAGGATTTATTCAAATATCTTTATTTTCATCACTTGTAATGCAGTATCAATCGAAGGATGATCATATACAAAATCAAATGTATGTGCAAATCTAGTAACTAACTCTTCCCAATCAAGAGTTCCTCATCACAACTCTACTGATGTATACCAATTCCTTGGTACCATATCCAACGTATGTACAAATTGATGAACCCATTCTTGTTGCAGATATGCCTACCATGTCGCACGAAAATACTCAATATATTCGACAGGATATGTCAATCCTGTATATTTCTTAGTATTATAACTGATCTTTTCTCTATATTTGATATCTAACAATATTCTACATTACGATGATTCAGAGATAAATTGTTTATGTGTACCCCACCATCTAGCGGGTGTAGGTTTCATCACAAAGTCCAAGGCAGACAATCGTTGGGATTCTGTAACTTTTGCTTCAAATTATGCTACAAAAGGCACAAGGTTAGGTAAACCTTTGTATGTAGGTAGCCCGCTTTCCTAAACTCCTACCCATTGCACAGATTGTGTATTTATTGCACATATTCCCATAGATACATCATGCATCCGATTTTTCCAATTTTCTAATGCTTCACCCGAATCATATGTACAGGTCTTAACACTTCTCCAACTCAGCTTTCCATCAGCTGTTGGATTTACATAGTCATTTCTTGAAGACATGACGTTATATATGTGATCCAGGTAATCACCTTGCCCTTCATTGTGCATTGGTTCAACATATCTCCGTCCTTCCAGTGGATCAATTGGCACGACCACTCTTATCTCTGAATATTCAAATGACAAGATTCTTTGCTTGAAGTTTATAATGGTATGGTTTTCTATTTCCCATTTGATCCCAAAAAAGTGCAGGATATGGGTTTGTATCATCGACAATGTCGATCACTTCAAAATATGGTTGTGTTCTCAGCCCCTCTACCTTGAGTGGTAGTTGAGTCAATCGACCAATAGGTAGGACCTTCAATTGATTTGCTAGCCTGAGTTGAATGGGAGATCAATTCAGTCGTGGTTTTCCCATGCTTTCCCATGCATGTATTGTCAGAATATTAACATTCGAGCCCAAATCTAAAATGATCTAATCCATATCATAATATCTTATTTGGGAGGTCATTCACAATTCACAACCAATCTTTGACCCTTTTCCCACATGGTTGGCTCTTCTTTCTGGTCGACGCTCTTCATGAGTTTCTTCTATTAGCGCTGTCAATTCTATGACAACATCTTTATCGTGGATTATTGATAAGCAACTTTTGAAAAACTCTTTAAGTTTACTAACCTTTCATGTTTAGTGTTGGTTTATTTCATACTAGCTGGTCAAATTTCTCAGGAATTTGCACTATCGACCTTCTAGATGTCGACGCTTGATTCTTCCCAACAAATTCCGGTCGTACGTCCAAGAATACTTCCTTTTCTTTTTGGATGTTAAATGGTAGTTTATTTTGTGCCACCAGTCGCACCTATGGTTTTCCATGCTATGTATATTGTCTGCTCGAGTCACAACACCTCCTCTAGTTACGACAACAATGTTTGCTTCTCTTGGCTCAAAATAAATCATTTGGATGTTCTGGTTAGAATTCAGGTTGGGATTATGCACAAGATTGGGATTTCCCACCCTTTGAGCCTGCCACTTCGCAATCAATTGTGGATATTGTTTGAAAATATGGTGAAATGCTTTACAATATGAACATGCCTTTGCAGAACTCGCACAATCTCGAGAAAAGTGTCATGGTTTTTGTAACCAGGAATATTTCACCTTCCGTGGACAGAAGCTGTTCCTCTGGTCTGAATGGTTCAGATCCAGAACAAATGAGTGAATGACAAAGGATGAAGACCTTCCCTGGATGTCGTAGACACCTGGAATGCTGCTTCAATAGTGAACCTATGTACCCGCAAATAGATCAAACATGAAAACGCATCAAAGCTACCAGAAAATCATCTACTTATCCATGTTAGTGACTAAGGAATCTAACAACATGTACATGAGAAATAAAAACAACAGTAATGTGGGACGGAAATTAGTTTTGCATTAAATATGTATGGAGAAGCTTACAACCATTGCCTTAGTGTCAACAAGCATCTCCATGAGACAAACATTTCATCCCCATAAGCTCCAACTTTGCTCTCTATGCTCTCCAATGGCTTGGGCTAAGTGGTCAATCCAACATCATAACAATACCTCTATAGTTCTCCCCCTCAACTATGGAAACGAGCTTGTATTTAAAGGCTCAATGGATAGGAATAGTTGAGAGATTTGTGGATGAGGTGGCCTATAAGATCCTATGATGGGGGATCTCGAGCTCAACTGACCCACAATGATAGGGATAAGGGAGGACACGAGGCTCATGATTTAGAAGCTCGAGAAACTTCTCTTTTTCCCATTTTACCTAGGGTACTGCTTTTCTTCTCTTATGACAGAGTGGTTTAGATGAGAAATGCTCATGGACCAAAGGCCATAGGCGGTGGCACCACTTATGGAAAACATGATACAGGCGGTGCAAGCAAGGTACTGGTCATGGGCCATAAGGAAAGTGCGATGCTGAGTTTTTTCATGTAGAATTGACAAACATAATAGGTTTCCACTCTAAGTGTTGGGATTAAGTGAAAACATGTAAGTCAAAGATCTTATCACATGGTGGTGACAGGTTTTGGGTATAACAGAATGCCCCCCAAAGCGTGAGAATTAGAGGGATACAATAAACGAGAGCTTTGAGAGAACAAGTTGTCACTTCAAGGTGAAAATGTCAGCTCGATCGAAGCATGTTTTCAAGTAGGCATCTGTAGAACATCAATATTTTTGACTTGTAGACATAAGTAACCAGCTCATGGCTGCAGACCAATACAAGGCAGATCCATGAGAGGAATAAACAAGCATGGCTACTGGAATACAACGTAGATCCATGTGATAGAGGGCTCAAACTTGGACATAGCTGCTAGACATACAACATAGATCTATGTCATACAGACACAAACTTGAGCATAGCCATGACCATACAAAGGTGGATCCATGCAAGATATACAAAACTCCATCGCAACCTAGGGAAATCAATGAGCACTTAAACAAATACCTAGGGTCTTCGTCTCGTTTTCCGCAAAGTACGATTCTATCCATGTGATTACAATGATCTAAAGTCGAACATGGTAGAAACCACTTGATTACCGGCCAATGATGTGAACTGTTAACAAGTGCGAGGGAGATCACCATTGATGTCAATGATTCCCAAGGTACCCTAGTACAATCTACTGAGTGTGAATAGATGTCCTGATGTTGAACACCCAGTCGATTCTATTGATCAAAGGTCAATGATGTGAACCTATGTCAAGAGCAAGAGAATCTGTCATTAAGGCATACAGATCTCAAGGTATTAAGTTTTTGTTTCTAAGACTATTTCCCAGATGATGAGCTGATGTCGACGGGGATAGTCTCGTCGAAGAAGGGCCATGATGAGTCCCACATCAATGAAACAAAACTTAGAAAATAGTTCTGGAATGATGTGAATGTAGTAACCATAAGACTGACTCAAAAGTACTGACACATAGATAGTTTTGATTGGAGAGGTAAACTTCTTCAACTTCCCTTTGAACATCGGGCGGCATGAAAAAAGACTTGGCAGCATGACTAAACGAGACAAACACACAATGCGGCAGTGGACAATGCATTCTTTTGAAAGACTCAAAGGAGTGGCATGACTCATGAAAGTGGATCGTCATGGAGATCAGCTGAATACCCAATTGACTGAAATGATATGTAGACAAGTGCCATGTTCAAAGGTAACGACAAACTGCTGCCATTTACTTGCAAAAATGATTCCCTTCCCATTTCCCCCATCATGATTGATGAGTGCCTCTTTTTGGTTTTATGAGTTCAAAGAGGGTAACAAACACTCGGTATAGCTCATCCGAAAACAAGTCCAAACTCATATGTTTTACGAACCGGAGAGAGGAGGGGTTCGTTCCCAAAAACGGGTCTCTCAATGTTTAATTTAACGAGTCCAATGAAAGAAAACTCAGTATCGTTCATGTTTAGAGAGTCTGAATGACCACAGAAGAAGATTCCAAAGGGTCCTTTTTTGTATGATTTAGTCCCTAAGGCCCGAAAAAGTATAAAATCATACCTTAGAGAATAGGCTTCGAGTCATGGTTGGTTGGAGTGTTCCTCTTTCGTAAATAGTCTATCCAAACCAAAAAAGAGATAACCTACCATCGGAGAGACAACTCTTCAAATGCTTTAACAAGCGTGAAGAAGACAAGATCTCTCGACAATCTTTTCATATTTAACGAGCCCGAAAGGAGTTTAAAGAAGACTCCATTAGGTCTCTTTTCACTGTGAGAGAATTTATGAGCCTGAAAAGAATAAAAAACAGACTCGAACCTTTGATACTGGGTTTTGAGAGTGTGACCAAAGTGTTGTAATAAACGCTCAATGACTTTTTCCGTTTTATGGTAGTACAAAAAAGTAAAAAATGAACTCCCAAGACTTTACTGCTACTATTCTTCTACCCTGCAACGACTCAAAACAAGTGTTAAATGCACCGATAACTAACATTAAGGGATTACGAATGATAAATTTTGAGTAATAAGCGATTTTAAACCAAAACTATAGCATGTCAAACCAAAAAATGTGCATAAAAGTCATGTAAATAGTGAAAAATCAAATCATTTTACTATTTACCCATAGTGGAGAGAATTTGGAGCACTTTCTTAGTCAGATCTTCAGTTGCTGATATTGGGAGTTTCCATAGTCGGATTCGAGCGTCGTCAGCTCCAGGTAATAGTTCAAACCCTACTCTTCCTTTTCACAGTCTCAATTTTGATTTTGAATGGTGTTTTGGGCTTATAGGACAAGCCCTAAAATCATGGGAGCGGGCACCGTGCTTATCCCTTGCAGGATACATGGTACCTCGCTAGAACAACACCAAAAACAAAGCGCACAGGCGGTGCCACCGCCTGTCTTCAATGATGCACAGGCGGTGTCATCTGTGAAGATGTAAAACTATTGACACAAGCAAAATTAGATCATTTCTTTTGATTTGAATGATTAAGAATGATTCTAATGGGTCTTGTGATTGTTTTTGGTAGGCTCTTGCTGATAAAAAATGGTGATATGGAAGGAAAGACAACATGATAACGATGACGCTTTTGTTGAAAGGAATGCGGGTTGCATAGCCGCATTATGAGACTGTGGACTCCTAAAATTATTTCGGACTCCCAGTATGGTATCACACGAGTGATTTCTTGAGCATATACTCCGGATGTGGAATCTAGAGCAACAACACTTTGAGGTTGGGGCCCATATCTGACAGTTGAGGTAGAGGATATCTACTTCTTGACTTGACTTTCAAGATGGGGTGCCCCCATCTCGCTTATAAGTTCCCGAGGAGGGGATATTACCACACAAGAGTTGATAGACCATCAGTGTATTCCAGGGATAAGGACATCGAGGAAGAAAATCCCCATAAAGGAAGTGATGCACAGACCTCTACAGACTGTATTGTTTACGATGCAGAGAGTGGCAGGAAGCTAGGAAGTGCACCAGGCTTCTAGGGCACATATGATCTATGCCATAGAGGCCATGGCACTTACAGTCTTCAACTGGGTGGAAGCCCTGCTTTTGATATTCAAGGATTAATTGACTAAGTATCGACAGGGGGAACTGAAGTAGTTCGGTTTTGGTTCCATTCTAGCTTGCTTATTCTTTGAGCGGGTACCACAGATGAGACCCCAGGTGGTCTTTATAGAGTTGAGAGCACGAGACCCTCACATGCAGAGGTGGGTCCGGATTATGGCCCGTACTGGAGTGGGCAGGGGGAAGGTGAAGTTTGGTGACCCATTCTTCTGATGGTTGAGAGATCAGGTCCTCATGGTGGAGGATTATGCTTATGCGGGTACAGACTTCAGCGGAGACCCTGACCTACCGCTCCCACCTGGTGGACAGTGGGGTGACATCGGTAAGAAGCAAGAAACCCAAAATGGAAATAGTGTTTTTATGTTTTTTAATGTTTTATATTTTTTATGTTAAGTAACAAGACCTAAATATTTTCATGCAAACGTTGGAGCAACACGACCTGGGGGAGCTTCCCCATTGGATAGATGGGTTGGATCTCGCTTCGTACTGCGGTGATGATGTGTCTGGGGAGTTAGAGGAAAGCCTGGAGAGGTTGACCATAGACATCCCTGACGCTTCCGTTGATGACCTCCCTTTGAGGTATCATAGGCCTACAGCAGGAGTACTGGGCCGGTTTAGCAGACTGCTACGTAGAGTAGCCCAGGAAGTGATGTCCTACCACGAGCATCACTAGACGATGTATGCATGATGTATCTACTGAAAGCTGATAGCTTCAGGATTTCGTATGGTGATTTTTACTTGAAAGCCTACGTGTTTCAGATGAGGTCTCGTGACCTATTTTTTGTAAACATGTTGATATATATATACAGACTTTTACCCGGTGTTTATATGTCTCAAATGGTGGATGTATTTTACATGAGTTTTATGTGTCTTTAATTGTTTATTTACAATGAACCATGTTTGATTTTAATGTCATGAATGGGCAATATGCCAATCTAGGATGTAATTAGCTAATGAGTCAGCAACTACATTATGTTCCCTAGGGATATGCCTATAGGTGATGGTTTCGAATGACCTTTCTAACAAGCGTACCATCCGAAAGAGGTGAAGAAGCACATGATTTCTAATGGTATAAACATGTTTTAGATGACAAACCATGAGTTGTGATTCCATTAAGACTACCATATCGTGAACATCTTGGGAGGCAGCTTCTGTCAGAAGACCTATGACTGCTCGATACTCAACGATGTTGTTGGTAGTGGGACCAATACAAACCTCTCCTGAATTGACCAAATATTCAGTTGGGGAATAGAGGACCCAAGCAGTTGTGGCAAGATTCAAGGTGTGGGGCAAGCACCATCAGTGAAGCTGTAGAAATCCATTTGCTCTGCATGAGCAAAATATGGTATAAACAAATACAGACACTAAACTCAAAACCATATTGAAAATACTAAAAGCGCACTGAAATTCAAGCAATATACATATATACAAGATACTATCCAAGAAAGACCTAGGCATAGTACCTCTTCAGGTACAATCCATTGTGAGGTTGCCCTAAAGGGATTCCATCATAGTCAACGAGCCCGTAGGCCCCTTTCTCTAAAACTTTAGAAATGACGAAAGGACCGTACCACATGGACTCAAAATTTGCTTTCCCTAGTTTGTCATATCTTTGGTCATAAGTCAAAACTAGGTCATCCTTGTTAAAGGCACGAGGTTGGATGGATTTATCATACTACGCCTTGATGCATTTCTTATGTGCCTCATTACCCAAGGCAGCATCTCTCCGAGTTTTGTCAATGTTGTTTAAGTACAAAAATCTCTCTTCCTCTATGGAAGTGTCTGGGAGAAGTTCGACGGCAAGTTTTAAGGATGGAATCAGACATTGAATCAGTAAAATAGCTTCGAGTCCATAGACAAGCTCGAAAGGCATGAAACCAGTAGCTATTTTCACCGAAGTCCTGTAAGCCCAAAGAGCAGAGAAAAGTATGTGGTGCCAGTTGGATTTATGATCTCCAACCATCCGTTGGAGCATAGTTTTCAAAAATTTGTCAATGGCCTCTACCTGACCATTAGGTTGTGGATAATATGGCGTAGAGTTTTCATGGCGAAAGCCTAGCTTGGCACTTAGTTCCTCCATCATTTGATTACGGAAATGTGATCCATGATCAGTAACAATGGACTGCAAGACTCCAAATCTAGCTATGATATGATTGAACAGGAAGAGAGCGACAGTCTTACCATCTTCCGCATATGTAGGCATGGCCTCAGCCCATTTTGTAAAATAGTCAACGGCTATGATGATGTAACCATGTCCCCTAGCTGAGGTAGGCTTACAATGCATATAATCAATCCCCCGTTTGGAATATGGGCCAACGACAATGACGGGGTGTAGCGGAGCGGGATGTGAGCGTTTTTTGGGATAAAAATGTTGACAAGGTGGGCATTTCTTAATAGCCCCATGACAGTCTTTAAAGATCAAAGGCCAGAAATAGCTAGCGCAAAGGATTTTCTGGGCTGTAGCCATCCCAGATAAATGACTGCCACATGCTCCAGAGTGGAAATCATTCAACACATGTTCAGCTTCCTCATGGGTGAGGCATCGCCGAAGAATAGAATCAATCCCACGTCTATACAAGGTATCATTCAGGATGAGGTAGTATTTTGCGTGGTGATGGATACAGCGGCGATCGTCATGGGATATATTTGGCTGAAATATTTGTGTTTGGAGATAAATAAGTATATCTCCATACCATGGGTCAGTAGTGCTTATCAGGAACATGAGTTCATTCGAAAATGACTCACTGGGCTCAGATTCCATCGAAGCACAGGGAAGATCACGCATGACCTCAGCAAAGACCAGAGATTTCTTTGATGTGGCTTTGGCAAATTCCAGTTCAAAATCCTGTAGTATGACTATCCATCGGGAGTACTTGCCCCCAAGCACCTGACGAGTCAGGATGTAATACACAGGGTTCTGGTCTGCCAATACAGTGGTTGTGCGGAGGAAAATGTAGTGATGAAATTTTTGTACATCAATGACCGTGGCCAATGCTAACTTCTCCACATGTGAATATCAGGTTTCAGAATCCATAATATTCTTACTAGCATAGTAAATCACGTGCTCCTGACCGTTGGGATTTTCTTGCAACAAAACCATAGCGATGGTAGTAGCGGAGGCAACAATATACAAGAGAAAGTACTTTGAATAATCTGGGGGTGTATCACGGGTGAATGAGTCAGAGCGTGTTTGAGATTATCAAAGGCGCATTGGGCTTGGTCATCCCAGAAGAACGGGGTGTCCTTCTTGAGTAGATGTATATAACCGTGCATTTTCTCTGCAAAATTACACACGAAACGACGGAGAAATTTTGCCTTCCCATGCAAACTTCAGAGTTCAAGAAGATTGGCTGGGGCTGGTATAGCTGAAATGGCGGCAATTTTCAAAGGGTCTATCCGGATGCCATCCTTAGAGACCACAAAACCTAACAGACGTCCCGTCTTAACGCAAAAAACACATTTATGCGGGTTGAGCTGTATATTATAATGACGACATCTTAGGAAAATATCTCCAAGATGACCAGGGTGGTCCTCCTGTCACTGTGAATGAGTAGGGAGGTCGTCAAGGTACGGTTCAACAATATGTTTAATATCATGAAACACATAGGACATCACACGCTGGAAAGTGGCTCCAACATTTTTCAAGCCAAAATGTAACTTTCTATACGCAAAGGTTCCCCATGGGAAAATGAATGTCGTCTTGTGCTGATCAGTGGGTAATATCTCAATCTGATCATAGCCAGAAAATCCATCCATAAATGAGAAGATGACACTTCCAGCATAGTTGTCGATAATCTGATCGATATGTAGAGTAGGAGAGTTGTCCTTGGGACAAGCTTTATTCAAGTCTCTAAAATCAATACAGACTCTAATGGTGCCCTGCTTTTTATTGACAGGGACAACGTTCGATAGCCATTTCGTCAGGGGTACGGGATAAATAAACCCAGCTTTGAGAAGTTTCTCTATCTCAGCTTTAATAACTGTGGCCTTCCGTGGATGGACTTGCCTTAGTTCTTACCTGACAAGTTTAGATGTGGGATAGGTTTTAATTTCATGGACCACAATGGATGGGTCTATCCCTGACATTTCTTCATAAGACCAGGCGAAAATATTGCAGAATTCTTTGAAAAGTGTCTTGTATGCTTCAGATTTGTCTACCGAGTAGTTTTGCCCAACATGAACATGCTCGATGGTATTGGGCTTGGCTGATATGTCAATCGGATTTATCTGAGTAATGTTGCAAAGGTTTCCTACAGAATCTATGTCTTGCAACAATATAGGACGTTGAGGTGCTTTGACAATATCAGTGGAAAACAAGGATGCAAAGTCATGGTTAACCGAACTGGTGTTGGGGAGGAACAGGGATCTATGATGGTGATTCTCCCAAATGGACTCATTCATATTCATAATATCCATAATGGACTCATCGGAAGGGAAAGTCTCAGAGAGATAATCCAGAACAGGAAGAGATGGTTCTAACCAGTGAGGTAGGTGGTAAGGATCCGAAGCCACCAGATGAAGGTCATCGGTGTGATCATCGGAAAGGGTTTGAATGGTGTTGTACATTTCTTCATGTGGACTCAACGAGGTGGACTCAACAATTTGTTTACCCTTGGGCTCACAATCAAATGACGCAATCATATTCACTGTCGCTGTATCTATGTTAGGAGGAGTGGACAGAAAAATCCCCATAAGGGATGAATCCTTCAACATGCCTACCCCAATCGACTGGTAAGGAGGAGGGGACTGACCTAACATAGGGATGTTATTAGCTATATAGGTCGTAACATCCGGCGTACAGAAATCAAGCTGATCAATGGTAACAATTCTCCCTAGATGTGGAAATTGGACTGTTTGGAATACTGTCGAAACGATAGCAGTCATGGCGTAGAACCAATTTCTTCTTAGAAGGAGGTTGTAATCCAACGGGGCGTCCACTACTTCTACTTGAATAGAAATAGTTTTTCCCCCAAGCTCGATTGCAAGGGCTGATATGAGACCGTGGGGCTGGAAACCTCATCCATAAAATGTCTTCAGAGTCGTAGGTGATGTTACAACCTTGGGAGAGCCGATAGCTTTCCAACAAGACAGGGACAAAATCAAAGTTGAAGCTCCTTCGTCTAAGACAGTCCTAAAGAATTTCTTTCCGACTACTTTCGTGATGATTTGGAAAGTAATTTTGTGAGGTAGTCTAGACTTATAGTTCTCGACATTGAAATGAATCAAATTAGAATTGTCTGGGTCTAAAGCTCCTAACGTAGTTAACAATTTTTTGCGTTGTGTAGGACAACTTTGGAGTACTTCCAAGGTAGACATTGCACATGGTGCTTGAGCGAGATCTTCAACTACATTATAAAATTGAGCAGCTTGGAAATTAGGGTTAAAAAAAACCTTCCTAAGAGTACTGTTGGGTGGACGCAGAATCATATCAAGAGTAGGCTTTTCGATGGTTAGGGGGACAATAGATGAGGATTCAGGAGAACCAGTAGAGGGATATTTCCCTGAAGAAGAATGGTCTTCTTTCTTGTCTGTGGGTTTGTCATAATTATGATTTTCGAGTTTGTAGACTAATGGTATCCAAGGACATCATACGAATTTCCTCTAACGAACTAGAGTTTCCCTGATTAGACATGTGGTCTATCAGATGTTGTTGAGAGGGAAAAGGGTCCGTGAGAACTGCGGGTGCGGGATTTGGTTTTAAAAATTGGGTGATTTCTTCCCAGCGGGGACACTCTTTTGTGAAATGGTCACCTCTTCATAGAAAACATGGATATTTTTCTTTTCTTTTCTCTTTATCATTATCATTGTTGGTTGGTTTTGGGTTCTCCTGTTGGTTTCCAGGTTTTTTTATTTTTACTTTTACCTTTATTTTTATTATTTCCAGAGGTTTGAATACTCTGAATAGAATTAACCTCGGCTAAAAACTTAGGAGTCGAAGGATTAGGGGTGGCAGTCTGGGGTTGCTTGGTAGGTTTTGCTACTGACGGGGACTGGATTGAACCAACAATCCCATCAACAGGGACTTTTGCTGGTGGCTTTGCAGGATCGGTGCTTGGGAAAGGAGCTTGAGGAATCAAGTCATACATAGTTCTGGACTGGGAATAGACCAAGTCCAGATATTGGGCTCGACTAATGGCTTGCTCTTCAGTAAAGGCACCGCCCATAGCCACATCTCGGGCAATCGTAGGCAACAAATATTTGGTAAACCTATCAGCTAATAACTGATCCGGAATAGGAGCCTTAATAAGTCTTCTCTGCCTTCTCCACTCATGGATATGATTGGATATGTTCTGTCGTAGAGAAGTTAAGAGATCAGTACCCATTTCATAACAAATAGGAAGCTAAAAGTGTGTAAGAAATACAATTGCCAACGAGCCAAAATCCACAAACGAGTGTTGTGGAAGTTAAATATACCATTTCACGGCTGTACTAGTCAAAGTTGGTTGAAAGAGTCTTAAACGAACCGAATCATCCATAAGGGAGTTTGAAGAACACCACAGATGGAATGTCATGACATGGTTTTCCAGATCGTCTCCCTGCTTCCCATCGAACTTTGGAATGTCCGACGGTAACTTTAATAGAATGGGAGGCCATGAGGGGTTATGTTGAATGGGGTCATTAATCAACTTGGACAAATTAGGAAAGTTTAGAGTTGCTAGGAAAGGTAACTGACGGTTAAGTTGCACATACTGGTAATATTGATATGGCATATAGTTACCAGTAGGACCGTAAGTAGACTGATAGACATGTTGTTGTGATGAATAACTACCAAAAAATCCACCCGTAGGGGGTTGATTTCCGGGATTAGGACTGTTAGGACCACCAGGAGGAGGGCCACTAGGGCCTCCAGAACCACTAGGACCATTGGGACCACCAAGACCACTAGGACCACCAGGAGGGGGACCACTAGACCCTCCCGAACTGCTAGGAGGTAAACCTCGAGAGCCTCTGGAACCACTAGGAGGAGGGCCACCAGACCCTCCAGGGCCATTAGGAGAAAGGCCACTAGGCCCCCCAGGATCACTGGGACCATTAGGACCATAAGGAGTAAAGCCACCAGGCCCTCCAGGACCATTAGGCCCCCCTGGGGGAGGACCTCCATAAGGCGGTCCTCCGACACCTCCCGCAGTATGTATAGGTATCCCCTCAACAGCTGGCATGTAGGAACAGTTAGGTTGCCCCCATGGTGTGAAAGTATTACTAGGATATGGAATTCTAGCATAAGGCATTCCTATAGGATTGTGTGGATAATTAATGTTTCCTACAGGTATTTGATTTGATGTATAACCATAACCCCAAGAGGTTTGATTGGTTACAGGTTGTGCCCCCAAGGGTTGACCTAAACTAGATGGGGGGTTAACCACATTAGTGTGGGTGGGAGGGACATAAACTATAGATTGTTCTATACCAGAGGTCTGTCCTTGACTAGATACAATTCCGGTGCCAGATAATGTAGGTCGTGCCGGGGGTTGCCCCCCGGCACTAGAAGGTAGTGACGAAACAGGAATTGAAGGTTCAGCCCCAGGTGTGGGAGACCTGGGAAGATTGGGAACAAACATAATATGGGAGGTGGTGGGGTTCGTAGTTTGACCTAGGTTGTGTGGAGTTACTGTGCGATCTATAATTGGTTCAATGGGTCTCATAGAATCAACAAGTGAACGATATCCCACAGGAACAACTATGGAACGTGATGGTGGTGTGCGCAATATGTCATCTATTTTCTTTTCAATATCCTGTGTGCAAAGAATGGCTGCATGGTATTTTCTACGTTCTTCTTCATCTCGAGAAACTTCTTCAGAAAAGTTTAAACGGGTTCCAAAAGAGGCAATGGCCTATCCTATAGAGGTATCCCAAAATGGAGCATTGGGACCATAATCCGGACGGATAGTATCATCAACATGACCTTCTATGGGAGAATGGAACAAAGTATTACCCCGAGAAGGTTGTTGGACCAAGGGGCGCGAGTGTGAAGGGTATGGTCCTTTGCTTTCTGCAACCACATTATCTCCCACTTGGGAGGTGGTAGCAGCTCCTTGGTCGATAGCTTCCATTGGATTTTCTCCTGAAACAAGAATAAAATCGGGTGGCAAGCCTCGTACTCTTCTGGACTGTCTTAGCTTAGCTAGTTTGTACAGCTCCTATCTAACCTAGGGTCTCAAAAACTAGAAAACACACCAAAAATTTCCCTACTCAAGCTATAGGTCAAATAAGCAAACTTAAAATGATAGGAGGGGTTCAGATAGTTAGGTCTCTCACCAGGATTGTCAAGAAGGTGCCACTCACGATATACCTCAAGGGTACATGCGTAGTAATCTCCCCGAATGCTATTTTTGGTGTATGGCTCCAAGCAAGAAGGCCAAAGGGCTTTCCTTAGATGGATAAGGTATCCTAGTGGGGTCTCCCAATATACGCAAGGTACGTGGGAGCTCAAATTGGTGTTAGTGCTTTCTAATGCATAACCGTACAGAAGGGGCCTTCCGATATACAATCAAGTATGTGAAGTACCTTTCTATATTCCTCAAAGGGTACATGAAAGGCCGTTCAATATATTGACGATACGTGGAAGAACCGCGTAAGTCCCGGGATGTAATGCGGACGAGTAACGACAACTTCTATGCTTAACGATGCCCGAACACGTCTCTAACCTATCACTCAAATTGCTATGTGAATTTTGACCTATAAATACCGTTAATTTTAAAGTGGACGATTAGGTGAATGCATGGATTTTTGACAGAAAAAGTAAAACCATGCAATATGCATATGTAAATATTTCACTTTACCGTTCGTGGTATGCCTACCTATAGGAGGAAAAGAGAGTATTTTCTTTTGCTTCAAAACCAAAAATTTCCAAACAACAATATTGAACACAAAATCAAAGACAAGCAGCACTTTCCAAACTCATTTCTCTTTTCTGAAAGCAATCAAAAGGGGAGGAGTCTCTTTTCTTAAAAGAAAAACAAGAAGCACACTATATGCATATGCACTCTATTTTTCGATTTTTCTTAAAGCATAGATAGATCGAACTTAAAACTATAATATTTTTATTTTATTTTGATGAGATAGTGTAAATGCAAAAGAGACAAAAGAACATAGAGAACCTAAAAGCTTGTGAAGCCAATCAGAGATCCAATGTCTTATTCTCAGAAATGATAATGACCTAATCTCAGTAAAAAAAATTCTTTTTAACAAGCAAAAAGAAGTCTTTTATGGGAACAAAAAATGAAATCAAGATGCTAATTAAACATTTTTCTTTCAGTTTATATAATAGAAATGAAAAGAGAGATCACTAACACCTAAGCTTTCGAAAAAGAAATCCTTTCACAAAGACAACCAACAAGCACGGGAGACAATGGACAATCAACAAGCCTAATCTAGCTTTTGAATTCTTCAAGCAAACCGATCTTTTACCACAAAATTTCAAACCATAAGCATCAGATTCTAACACACAAGCCTGACAGTGCAGGGCTGAAAGCAAATCAACTCAATTTTTTTGCAAAAAATGAGAAAAAAGTAGTCTTGGAATAAGGCCTACCTGGCACCGCGCTGGAGGGGTCTTGACAGAGCGGTTTTGGACGAGCACTGCTTCTAGATAATAGTACTTAGGTGGTGGCACCGCATGCTACTAACAGGTTTTAGGCAGTGGCACTGATTCTCACCAACATCATAAGAGCGGTTCCCTGTATAGATCCAAAACACAAAGGAGAACGACAGATCAAGTTAGAAAAAGATTAGATCAAGGTAAAAATTGATGGATTGACAGTAAAAAAGAGCATAAAAAGTTGAAATACTTCAGATTTGAACAGATCCGAAAGTTTCAAACCAAAATTCACTGAGTCAGATAGCAGATCTGACTGAAGAGAGTTGGAGATGGAGCCTGGATTCGGACAAGAGTTCAAGAACTAAGGAAGATCATATCAACTGATATATGTATCAATCCCTAGCGAAGTTGCCAGATTTGTAACCAAGAATATTTCATCTTCTTCGGACATAAGCTATTCATTTGGTCTGAATGGTTCAGATCCAGAACAAATGAGTGAATGACAAAGGATGAAGACCTTCCCTGGATGTCGTAGACACCTGGAATGCTGCTTCGATAGTGAACCTGTGTACCTGCAAACAGATCAAACATGCAAACGAATCAAAGCTACCAGAAAATGATCTACTTATCCATGTTAGTGACTAAGGAATCTAACAACATGTACAAGCAAAATCAAAACAACAGTAATGTGGGACGGAAATAAGCTTTGCATTAAAGATGTATGGAGAAGCTTACAACCACTGCCTTAGTGTCGACAAGCATCTCCATGAGACAAACACTTCATCCCTATAAGCTCCAACTTTGCTCTCTATGCTCTCTAATGGCCTGGGCTAAGTGGTCAATCCAACATCATAACAATACCTCTATAGTTCTCCCCCTTAATTATGGACATAAGCTTGTATTTATAAGGCTCAATGGATAGGAATAGTTGAGAGATTTGTGGATTAGGTGGCCTCTAAGATATTATGATAGGGGATCTCAATCTCAACTGACCCACAATGATAGGGATAAGGGAGGACACGAGGCTCATGATATGGAAGCCTTGAGAAACTTCTCTTTTTCCCATTTTATCCAGGGTACCGCTTTTCTTCTCTTATGACAGAGCAGTTTATATGAGAAACACTCATGGACCAAAGGCCACAGGCGGTGGCACCGCTTATGGAAAACAAGATACAGGCGGTGCGAGCAAGGTACCGCTCATGGGCCATAAGGAAAGCACGGTGTTGAGTTTTTTCATGTAGAATTGATGGACAAAATAGGTTTCCACTCTAAGTGTTGGGATTAAGGGCAAACATGTAAGTCAAAGGTCTTATCACATGGTGGTGACATGATTTGGGTATAACAGTTTTCCACAATTATAACATATGACTTGGCCTCTTCCTCGACCAAATCCTCCTCCCCCTTTTTGTTTTTGTCCTCGGTCTCAAAAGTTTCCACCCCCCCTAGGTTGAGGGTATTGTTGATGTGGCAGATACTGATTTTGTTGATATTACGGCTGAGGATATTGCATTTGTTTATATTGATCTGATGGATATTGAGCAGGTTTCTCTCACTTAGTTTTCATCTGCTCATCATTCTTCATCAAGTAGGTGTCCACCATATTCTCTTGCAACAACTGAAATGCTCTGCAATATTTCTCATCATGTTGTACAGATTTACAAAATTTACAATACAGACTAGCCGGTGCAATTACAATCTTTTGAAAGTACAAGCACTCTTCCGACCGATGGCCTCAAGTTTGACATATCCTACACCAAGGCATCCCTTGGGTATTTATCGAGTTTGGCGCTACCGCTACGACATAATTCATGAGTGATGGGAAATTATCTTTGTGGTTCCCATTTATTCTGCATAAGAAGAAGACTCCAATATGGTCTCTTTTTCGTATGTAGTCTTCTGAGCCCAAAAAAGGATAAACGTGTACAAAGGAGAGCTCTCCAAACCTTTTGGGAAGGGAGACTTATTTACCATTGGTAGTCCAACTAGGATGGAAAAGGTTAAACCTATACTGACTATATGATCATTCAAATACTTTTATGAGCATGAATGAAACCAAGTTTGCTCGACAACATTTTCTTGATGAGAATGCTGGAAAAGAGCTAAAAGACAACCCATAATGAGCTTTTTCCTAAAGTATGGTTCCAATGTCCAAGAAAGCATAAAAGTATGCAAAGGGAAACGTTCCTAGCTGGAAGGTGCTAGGGTGATCCTTTTCTTATCATAGCCTAGGAGGTCTGAAAAAGGAAATAAACGAGGCGACATACATGCCCTTTCAAATACTTTAACGAGCGTTAAAGGAAGCAAGCGTGCTCGAGAATCTTTTCATTCTTTTAGGAGTCAGAAAAGAGCTTAACATAAAATTCGTAATGGTCAATCAAGCAAGGGGGAAGTGTTTGATATATGGAAAAGAGGTTATGTTGTGAACATGGTTTAGAGGAATAAATGTAGAACACTGACGAGGCCACCTTTCGGGACGATGGACGGCGGTAAAAAATGTCCAACTGTCCAGTATGGATGGAGTGGATGGCTTGTGAACATGTCAATACATACAAAGGGATATTCACATGATGACACACAAATCGAGGTGAATTATGGGAAATGGCCCTGAAAATCATAGTGAGAGCATGAGACAAAGGTGTGAATGACGTCTTAAATGGACTCCATATGACTTTGTGGTGCATGAAAGAACACTAGACCCAATGGAGGCCTATAAACAGGGGGGACCACATTACATGTGTCATTGTTACTATTCGGTGTCAAGTTGGAGTAGAGGACCCCAAACTCATTTACCGATTTATTTCATTTCAATCGACAATTTTTCGATCTGTGACTTGCAGGTAAGAGCTCTCGTCGAACTCGTCTTTTTCACTGGTTTAGTTTTTGTTTTTGCTCATCCTGGGGCTTATGCCGAGCTCAAAGGGCTCGCAAGGTCGGGTCACGCTTTTCAAGGGAAAATATGTGACCTAGGTCGATCATATTGAGCTGACAGACGTGACTCGGTCGCACCTGTCAGTGAGACAAGTGCGACCCAGGTCACATCTTTTCAGTAGGTATGAGCGACCCCATTGCTCCTGTTCGGGATTTTCAAGCGACTTGGGTCGCACAAAAGGCCGATCAGGGGCGACTCATCCTAGGAGGACTATTTGTGCATGATTGGACCTGATAGGGACTGTGTGTATGTCTAGTATGCCACATGTGACATGGAGAGAGAGGGACATTGGTACCCTGTGAGAGCAGGTATACAATGATGGAGGGGTAGTGGACATGCTCGCTCGGTGTGGGCTACTGAAATACTTCCAAATCCTGCTCATGCATTCATCCAAGTTGTTGCTGGAAATGCTGTTGAGATTTGGGGACCCAGAGGCTAAGTGTTTTATCATCTAGGAGGAGTGGATCGAGTCACGCTCCTCGATATCTATTTTCTGACTAGGCTCCCTATGCTGGGTATGATCAGTGACACTAAGCCGAAGCTCACCCATGGGGTGTCACTGGACGACCTCTATGAGAGGTATTTCTATGCCTCTGCTATGCTGCAATTGTCATACATACTTGTGTGCGACATTGATATTCTTGCGACTAGGGTTGTGGGAGCAATGGTGCTGCGAATACTTGGGTCATTGGGACCTCACAAGGTCTTAGGCAGGCAACTCCATATTGTGGAGTGTGTGCTAAGGGGAACCTACTTTGGGTGGGTTGACATGTACTTGACACAGGTTTGGCATTTTCTGAACCATGCTAGGACAATGGGAGGGGATTTCTATTTCCCCTCATTCTTGTGCTCATTCTTTTTTGAGTGACTACCGATCCTATGACCGCACTTGGCCGTGCAGGAGAGAGGACCTTCCGAGCCTCGCATGAGGAGGTGGAGCGAGATGATGCTCTAGGAGGGAGGTGGCCTAGTGGGAGGGTTCTTTACTCAAGATATTTTTACGTAGTGGTGACAACTACCAGTCCTTATAGAGGACTACCCATATGCAGGGATGGATTACCGGGGAGATCCTGACATGCCTAGACCTCCAGGATAGGCCTGGGGACCTGATGGTACGTATACATGATGCTTTATGTGGTTGCATTCATATATAGTTCACTAGCTTAGTGGTAGCCAGTTTATGTGTGTGATAGATACTGATGACATACTGTCTACATGTGCAGACATCAAGCCATTCCCTCAAGTAGGCTATCAATGACGGAGGGGTAGGGTAGAGGGGTTAGATCCACTAGCTCATGGGCACAGGAGGTGCCATAGTACGTTGGAATCACTTCAACTCAATATAGAGATCTTACTAGAGGGGGTCAATGATGACAAATAGAAGTACTTGGAGGATGATCTGATTGTCACCTGCTACCATGCTTCTCAAGAGTGGATCCCTTTGATGAGGAGGATCACAGTTGCTATTGAGTATGTTTGAGCAGCGACATAGGGTGATGTGTCCATGGAGGAGGAGGAGGACTCCAGTGAGGAGGATATAGAGGAGGAAACATATGCAGAGTACCAGGAGGAAGACTCTGACTCTGACTAGAAGCTAGTGGTGATGCCCCTAGTGCAATGCTCAGCCGAGAAAGATTTTGGGGCTTCTCGCTTTGTATTGAACATTATGACATGATATATATATGCACATGGATGAATTTTTTTATGTATTTTTTATGAGTCTTTGTATGATGATGATGCTTATATGATGTATATGACATATGTATGCATGAATATATGATGATGCATGATGCAGTTTTATTTTCTATATGCGATGATTGATGTGCCACTCTAGAACGTCATTAGCCATTTGGTATGCTACAATATTGAAACATATGGGAACATGTGTGAATGTAATGGATTCAAAATGTCTAACCAAATGTCTATTGTATAGTAAATTTCTAAAGAGACAAGGATAACATACCCAGTAGCAGTTATTCAACTGGGAGACAAGTAGCTGGGAGTCTAAGAAAACATCAAGGTGATGAATACCCAAGTTGAGGGTAGCGACTAGGATACCAATGACACCATCGTACTTAGCCTAGTTGTTGGTAAAAATTCCAACAAACATTCTGTCGATGTGGGCCAACTCATGTGACAGGGAATAAATAACCCACACAGTCAAGGTGAGATTAGGAGACCATCTACTTTCTCCGTCAGCGAAACTAGTGTAGAGATGTGAGGTAGGATCCATCTAGAGCAACCAAGGAAACAAACTATAAGACTCATGAAAATAACAGTGTAAAACAAAAAAAAGAAAAAATATAACACAAGTTGTAGCAAGGATTTCTCCCTACTACAGGGGCATGAATGGCTCCCTTATGCCTATAGGGCATAAGGGTAGGTTCCTGCTAATGGTAAATGCAGAAAATAAAACAAAAACGAAAATGACAGAACAAAATATTAAACTAAAGCTAAGCTAATCTAAACAAGAAGAAGAAGCAAATGGCAAGAACAATAAACTAAATCTAATGGTAGAAAGAAGAAAATGAAGCTATTGTGAACCCCTATGCAGAAAATGGGTTAGGGTTCCACCTCCTTAAAACCTGCAAACAAACCTAAGCTCTAATGGAGAACCTGCAAAAAAAATTTCAATAACAAAACCTTCTCTTGGGTGGAAATGGGCCACCATGCCCTAGCTCATGGGAGCACCTCTCTTGGTTGGGGAGCAATGGCTCAAATGGAAATGGAGATGGAGGGAGTGTGGGTGGCTTGAGAGGCAAATGTGTCTCAAGGCATCCACGAGTAGCATAACAATATGCAAGGGAGAAGTGTTTTGAGAGTGACCCCCACCCTCCTTTTATAGCTTTTCTAAGGGGTTTTAGGGTTTTAAGCCCTTGGTTAGGACTTTAGCCCCTTTTTCTTCATCCTTAGGCTATTTTGGAGTTGTGGGGGTCCAATGGAGGGTCTTACGGAGTGATATGGGGGTTGTGAGATGGTGTCCTTGGGTGGTGTAGGCCATTGAGAGCTAAGTGGGGGATTTTTGGGTTAACATATTGCCCCCTGATGTGTGAGGGCAGGAGCTCAACATATGGCCGACGAACATCATAGGATTTGTTGTGTAGAGGTGGTACTTCTGGGGCTCGGGCATGGTGGCTTTTGGTTTTTGTATTAATATGGTTCCCATCAATGGGTGAGATACAATAAATGTGTGACATGTATATGGACGAGGTGGGCATTCCCATGCTCATGACAATGTCAAAAGAATCATTTGATCTATGCTCTAAAATACAAGAGCTAATCATATACAACTAATGTTACAATGTTGGTTGCCTCCATGTGAGGCTAAATAAAATACTGATCTGGTACATTAGACCCATGGCATTCTCATGGAATGCTATATCTTCATGATTGAAGGTCTGCTGGATCTGGTACATAGTTGTGTGGACTCACTAATTGAGAGTCAGAGTCTCCGTGGTACAAGTATGCTGCATCAATCATAAAGGTATATCGAAGCACTGCTGGGGATTCTGAACACTGTCTCCAACGCAACCCGAAAATCACAAGGGACATAACCTATTTAGGTCCCTCGAGTGGACTCACCAATATGCTAGAGTCGGGTGACATCCAGGGTCTTCGACCAAGTACTATGCAGAACAAACCCTGTATGAATATCAATGGTGCGATGATGGAGTTAAAGTCGAGCACATGAGAAACAATCATCCCGAGAGGCACTAAGGACTCCTCTTAAGTGGTCCAAGGAACTCATCAATGATGTCAATGAAACCAAGGTACAAGGACCTTTGGGTCTATCCTCTAGAATATGTGTGCTGGCGTCGATAGAGGGAGACCTACCCTTAGTCAAGGCAATGATGTTTCCTTGACCAGGAGCGCTAGGGAGATAACCAAAATGTGTGAATCAATTTGAGGACTGACTCACTGAATTGTTGGGGGGGAGGGGAGGGAAGGGAAAGAATTGAACAAGGGTAGGGGGGAAGTGGGAGACTCAAACTTCCTTTGTTCAGAGTATGACGGCAGGGTGAACCAGGCAACAAATGAAACTGACTCAAGGGAATGGGATCATAGCTGTAATACTGGGAATGTCGCTGCAGATGGGAAATACTTGGAGGAGGCAGACACTTTTGATACTGGTTGGATCCAAGGAAGACACATTGCAGAGTACTCTAAGCAAAGGCGACCCAATGTGGGGATGCTGCTGAACTGTTTTCTATGGGGTGGTGTCTAGGGACACCGTTGTAGTACGATCTCATGGATTTTTGGTGAGCCCGAGAAGGTAAATGCTCGATGGTGCTTTCAATTTTAGAGAGTCTGAAAGCATGAAGAAGACTCCAGTGGGGGCTCTTTTTCGTTGGTAGCCTCCTGTGTCCGAAAAAGGATAAAAGTATACATAGGAGAGCTTGCCCATCCTGTAGGGGATGAAAGAATTATTTACCATTGGTAATCCAATTAGGCGGGTAAAGGTTAAACCTATACTGACTGGACGGTCATTCAGATACTTTTACGAGCATGAATGAAACCAAGTTTGCTCGACAATATTTTCTTAATGAGACGGCTAGAAAAGATCTTAACGACAACTGGTGGTGAGATTTTTCATAAAGTACGGCCCCTCTGCCCGAGAAAGCATAAAAGTATGCAGAGGGGAATGGTCTTGGCTTGAGTGTGCCAAGGAAGTCCTTTTCAATTGATGGTTTACATGGTCTGGTAAAGGAGGTAAACGAGATGATGTAGATGCCCTTTCATATACTTTAGCAAGCAGGAAAGGAAGCAACTGCGATCGACTATCTTTTCATTGTTTTAAGGAGTCAAAAAAGAGCTTAAACAAAAATCCCGTGTGGTCAATCGACTACAGTGGCACGAGCGGTGCCCCATGTCGGGACGGTGGATAGAGGTCCAAAGGTCATCCACGTAGTATGGATGGAGCAGAAGGCTCTTAAACATACTAATACATGTGTGGGATATATTGCGGTAGAGGCTCGCGAGTCAGTGTGGTAGAGGCACACAAACCGAGGTGTCTCTCGGACAGAGGTCAGGAGAGTGTGTGTGTGTGTTGCGGTGGATGAACTTGACTACATGCGATGTGAGTGCAAGTCCGTGGACACTTATATGCCAAATACATGGAAGAAAAAGAAATGGTTTTGTGGATGATGGTCCAGATGTCCGCGTAAGGTGTGGGGAAAAAAGACAATTATAAATACAAAAATAAAACTAAAAATATAGTCCTTAATAGGCGGCGGCCCGAACACTTGCATGAGTAGCAGTCGGGAAGTGTGATACAAGTACAGGTCCATAGACACTTGCATCATTATGTCATGGCTTGTAAATCAAGGTGACTGGTGGGAAATGGTTCCGAAATTGATTTATTAAACATGAGACGATGGTCTCATAAAGAGATATAAATTTAAGCCCAAAGGTATGAGAGGTGTCTCGAATCGGTTCCAGGTGACTTTGGATTAGCAACTAATGGCGCTGCCCTGACTTGTGCTTAAAAATGTTGAAAAACAAGAAAAGAAAATGAAGCGACTCATTGGTGACGTTAAGTGTAAAATCTCTTGAGGTAGAGCCCATTGCGGGGGTTCTCCAAGAGTTTTCCATCAGAGTCAATGAAGAGGCATTCCCCCTTGCCAAGACGAAGGTCATTGGTAAGGCGGGGTGATGTAATCTGGTCTTTTATGGGAAGAACCGATTCCACACTATGGTTTAAATGGAATGCGGTAAAACCGAAGGCGGTCTTACAGATCTCTCCGTCATCGCGTAAGTGGTGCCGGGATAGATCAGGTGGATCTTCCACAGCCGACGAGACAGAAGGGAAACTAGTGCTAGAGATCATGTAAATGGTATTGGTTGTGGTTTTTGTGGCCTTGCCCCCGGTTTCTGTTGGAGGAAGAGGGGTAGGATTGGAGATGAGAGGAGTCTTTGATGGACCTGGAGGTAGGTGCAACATCATCTCAATTGGATGGACATGAGTCAACACATCTTGGGGCCTTAGAGGTAGGGTAGGTGGTTCAAGGTACCATAGAGGATCTCCTAGTGTGAAATCCTGTAGATAGAGGGTTTCCAAGGTACACTTACTCACGATCCTGGATGGTAGGAAAAAGAAAAGGAAAAGGAAAAGGATCATGTTGAGCGGGAACGAACCCCAATGTTTCCCTGGTAACTGAGGTTGAGGTTGCAACTGAGGTTGTGGATGTGGTTGGGGTTGTAGCTGCGAATGGAGCTACGAATACAGATGGTTCATGTTGTCCCATGGGTATTCTATGGTGGTCAGAGCTTCAAGTATCTCCTCATCATTGCGGAAGCAACGAAGTGACAGGTCTGATGGACCTTCGGTGATGGTGGAGACAAGAGGGTCTGTAGAACTGGACATCATGTAGATGGACACGGTGTCTAACGAAGGCAGTGGTGGGTGAAATTATTCGATCAAGGTGATCTCAGACTCAAGGGAATGGTGACGGAGGTTAGTGAGAGCCATTCAAAATTCGGGTAGGTCTTGGCAATGGTGGGAGTAATGTCCCTACAAGCTGCAAAGGGCGCAAGCATGGTTTGCGCTCAATGCCTTGTTCTTGACTACTGGGTTGGGAGTTCAACCATGGGGATGTTTTCATTCATATCCATGGCATCCAGATGCACACGGATCATTGGGATTTCAGGGCAATTTTGAGTTTTAATGGCCCTATTGTTCGCAGACAGCACAAGGTGGGACTTGTCATGGTTTTGCGGTGGCTTTGGTGTTTTTTCCCTTGGCTCTTTTGGGTTGGGGCGGTGCAGGTGCGGGTGTGGTGGTTGGCTTGTGCGGACCAGGTGTAGGGTGAGACTCAACCGCAATAGGTTGCACCGGGGTTAAAACAACCTAGGGCATTGCTAGTTGAGCTGGTGGATCAAGATACCACACCGGGATCCCCAACGTAAAGTTGGGTATGCTTAAGGTGGCCATGACCGGCTTGCTCATGACATCAGGTGGGGGAAAGAGGAAGGGAACTGTATGGACTAGAGATGAGCCCAGATAAGTCCCTGCTGGATGCATGTGGGGGTGAGGTTGTGGTTGCAGCTGCACGTAGTGTTACGGCTACGGATGATGCTGCGGCTGCTGTTGGTGTGGCGACTGCGGACGATGTTGTGGTTGTGGTTGGGGCTGCGGCTGTGGTTGTTGTTTGGGTGCAGCGGTGCTTGATAAGACCATGCACAAGTCCACAGTTTGCTTTTGTGTTGTTGGTGGTGACACCAATGGGAAAGGAGCCGTCATGGTGGGATCAGTAAACAACCCAGGGCCCACATTCAACGGTGGGGAAGCTGGTGTGTTTTCAACCACAGTGTTGGTTGCAGGGATGACGTTAGCATGTGTGGTCACCCCTTGTGGCTCAATGGTGGTGATGGTAGGGTAAACATTGGCAGGTGCTGTTAACCCTTGCGGATCATGGTAGGTGAGCTAGTCAACCGTCACAATCTTCCCTTCATGGGGGAACATCATGAGGTGGAAGACAGTTGATGCAATGGCTCGCATGGCATACATGTAACTCCTTCTGAGGAGGAGGTTGTAGTCCAGTTAAGCATTGACGACTTCGATGTCAATCAGGACTGTCTTTCTAGCTAATGTGATGGGGACATGGGGGAGGATTCCTTGGGCTTTAGTGGGATGTCCATCATAAGCCCGCAGAGTCATGGAGGATGGTTGTAGAATTGGTGATCCAAGCTTCTGCTAAACTAAGGTAGACATGATGCACGTGGATACCCCCTCATCCACTATGCATCGGTGCACAACCAAATTTTGGATGGACTCTGGGATTTGGAAGGAGATAGTGGAGGGCATGTGTGGTTCCCCGTTCTCCATGTCAAAGGTTATCAGCTTGGAGTTGGAGGGGTCTACTGCCCCTAGAGCGGCTAGTAAGCCTTTCCGCTGCGTTGGGCATGTTTTAAGTACCTCAAGAGCGGACATGGCAATTGGTGTTTGGGCCAAATCATCCACAATGCTATAGCTGACTGCAGCTCTAGCTGTGGCATTATTGGAGATTCTGTGTATGGGGGGGCACGGGAATGGGGTTAATTGAAGAGGCAGGTGGACTGTCTTAGACGTGGATGTTGCTGATGAGTCAGTAGGTTCGGTGGTGGTACCATACTGATTTCGTCTAGTTTGCAAGTTGACCTCTTCAGCTGTCATGGCTAGCAGGTGGTGAACACCTGTTTCGGCCATGGGAGGTGCCCCCAAAGCATTGGGATTGGCCTGGGGAGGGGGAGCGGTTGCCACCAATCCTTGGACTGGCAGTGAGTTTTGAAGCACCATGGGGGGAGTTCCTTATGGTGCTAGGTTGGGTTGTGCTTGGTTTGTAGCATTGGCAGCCTATTGGACCTCATTCTGAATGGCTTGCTTGGCGCGCCCCATGAGGGGACACTCGAATGTGTAGTGAACATAGACCTCACAAAGTGTGCATGGTTGGTTTGTGCGCAACGGGGCATTGCATCTTGGTGCATTTGGTCATGGGGGATTCTGGGTTGGCCGGTTTACCATGGCATTGTCAGGAGGGTTCGGTTGTTGACCACCTCCCTGCGATTGGTTATTTCCTTGGTTGCGGGGCCGGTTGTTCCTAGCTTGCCCTTGTTGATTTTTGAGGGCAGGCTGGTTGGGATGGTTTTGTTGTGCGAACACTTGTCCCAACGGAGCAGGTGGAGCGGGGGCGAGGGCTTGAACTTGTTGCACTGGTGGTGCATAGTAGATTTGTGGGGGTGGCAGTGCCACAAATGTGGGCATTTTCCCCACATACTGCTATGTTGGCCAAGCCATGGCCTGAGCCTGTTGTGGTGGCGTAGGTTGTGCAACCTCTTGTTGCTCCAGAGTGGGACATCATTCTAGCATAGTTCAGAGCTTGGTTTTGGTAAGAAACATTAGTAGTGTTTCTTGGTTGTGGTGTGATGGCAGGTGGTGTCGATCGAGGCTGTGGCTGTTGGGAGACTGACCCTATGATGCTGTCCGCAGCATGGGATGCCCCCGGTGCATCGCAGTAGGAGGTACTGAGATGGGGAGCATCTGGAATGACAGTGTACAGGTATCTAGACTGAGAGTAAATCAAGTCAAATTCTTGGGCCTTCAGTATGGCCTCTTCTTCAGGTTGGGGGCGTTCGGATGCGATGTCCTTTGCGATGGGCGGGAGCAAAGTCTTAAGGAACCAATCCAAGAAGATCCTGTCATCTAGTTTGATTTTGCATAAGCTACAGCGTCGCCGCCACTCGTGGACATGGTCAGTTATGTGAGTGGCGGTGCTTTGACGGCAGATAGCAGGATCTCCACCCCCTCATCATATCTGTCAGGGAGTTGGAAATACTGTAGGAACATGAAGTCTAGGGAGTTGAAGTCAGGGTACTTGGCTTGTGGCAACTCGATGTACCATTTGGCCATGACACCTGTAAGGGTGCATTGGAACAACCTCTGCCTGATGGAGTCGTCTACAATGCTGTTGGATGAGCACCATAGATGGAATGTCATTATGTGGTTTTGGGGACATTCCCCTTCTTTGCCTTCAAACTTCGGGATGTCTGATGGAAGCTTAGTTGGCATGGGTGGCCAAAAAGATTGGTGGCAGATGGGGTCATTTGTTAATCTAGCCAAATTAGGCAAGTTCAACCGAGCCATGAAGGGCAGATTTGACCCCAAGTTAATGTGGGATGGGGCTGTGATGGTGGTGGGGTTTGCAGGTGCATAGCGCATCTGCACAGCTGGGGGTGCTTGTGGTGGAACTATGGTGGATGGGCCAATGCCCCCAAGTGTTGTGGGTGGGATGGTATGAGTGGTGGGGACATTGCCCCCATGTATGACAGTAGGGGCAATGTAGGTGGACGGTCTACTGCCCCCCTGTGTGGCAGGAGGGGTAGTATGTGTGGAAGGGCCACTGCCTCTGTGTGTTGTAAGTGGGCCAACTTGGCTGGTCACTATAGGTGGTGGCAGCTGGCTAATGATAGTCTGCATGACTATGCTTGGGCCACTTGCCAGGATGTGGGTAACCAGTTGTGATGTGGACATGGGTCCACTTGCTAAGGTTAGGCTGAAAAATGGATCCGGATTTGTATTAGCCATGGGGATAGATGGTGTGGTGTGAAGGTCTGGTTCAGACTGATATGGGTCTGAATTAGAATCAGAGGCTGTGTGGCCCTCTAATGACATGGGAGATCATTGAGAATGGCTTCGACGGTGCCGATTGACTGTTCCAAACGGTGGTGGTTCGCCTCTCAGGCGCGAGGAGGAGCGTGGAGGATCAATTGTGTTTTATTTTGTATGTGAAACTGGTGGGTATGAGATTTGGACCTCAGTTTCAGTGGCTTCCTATTGGCTGAAGGTGGACTCTTAGCCACCAAGACTGCCAGAAGACAACACTTGGCTTGTTCCTCACAGGTGCTTCTACTCAATCGGAAGGGGTCGTTGCCCATTTTGCTTGGCAATTCCTCTCAGCGGCCAGGTACTTTGGGGTTCCTGTGGTACTCCTCACAATGAGTATCTGGGAAAATCCCAAGTACTTCCCACAGTTGAAGCAATTAGGGACTTATGTCCTCAAAGACTACAGAGTTGTTTTGACTTAGTGTAAATTAGTAAATTTTAAGGCTTACTCAACGTCATGAACTGAGTTGGGTTAATTAATTGGTATGGTGTATTTGTTTGGTTGTTTTTTTCTGGTATTTGGTTGCTGCAATATGGTTTATGAATTCATCATGGTAGAGTTCATGTTATTGTGGTTGTGTATGCAAGCATAAATAAACAAAAATTGTAAACAAGTACAGTGATTAACCTTGAGCGTTTGCTGGCCTAATTAGATGTCTACCTCACAGTGATATTCCTCTTCAACCAAGAGAAGGTGCTGGGCTCTCAACACAATGGGACTAAGCCCATCCGTAGATCCTCAGGTCACCTCCCGGATGCTAGGTTGGTCAATAGGGAGGACGCTTAGCTCCATGAGAAGCCCTCCTTCTCTACCCCCTCTACCTTCCAGGTCACTCGGTTTTAGTGGTTTGGAACAATATCATGGAGTGCCTAGATCTATACGAGCTTGCCCTTCGTCGTATCCCAGAATACCCTGGAGGGTGATGACTGGGTAGAGGAGGAAGGGGGAAGCAGGATGGTTGATTTTAGTTAGAATAGTTTCATTTTATTAATCCATAATGATTTACTTAACATTTACACATTGTTCATGAAATAAAATGCAGAAAATAAAAACATAAACTGAAATTAAAAAGCCCAAAAATGGGTCGCGCACATGTAAAAATCCCGTTTTTGCGAATTGGATTCTGATCAAACCGTGAGCAATTACCTCAAACGGTTGAAAACCCACTTCGAAAATGGGCCCTTTTACCTTTACTCATGGTTAGATTTACAAATGGATCAACTGTTTGGGCAGAAAATGAGCCTGAACACAGGTGAATTTTTAGAAATTCAGTTCGGTCATTTTTGCATAGTTGAGTGATTTGCAAACCACAGAATGGCCAACAGTAACTGGTACTGTGGCTAAATGGGATTGGATTGGACTTGAGGAGGCTCAACAATAACTAGAAATGTACATAAACAAGAATCTAAGACAGATTTAACATGAAATTTCTGAAAAACTAGGGCAAAAATTTTAAAAACTTGAGAATAAAAAGTTTGGCCCAGGGATCCTGTGGGATCGACCTGGTATGGTCGCTAGTTCTGTAGCAAGGGTTTCTCCCTAATACAGGGGCAGGAATGGATCCCTTATGCCTATAGGGCACAAGGGTAGGTTCCTGCTAATGGTAAATGCAGAAAATAAAACAGAAACATAAATGATAGAACAGAATATTAAACTAAAGCCAAGCTAATCTAAACAAGAAGAAGAAGCAAAAGGCAAGAACAGTAAACTAAATCTAATGGTAGAAAGAAGAAAAAGAAGCTATGGTGAACCCCTCTGCAAAAAATGGGTTAGGGTTCCACCTCCTTAAAACCTGCAAACAAACCTAAGCTCTAATGGAGAACCTGCAAAAACAATGTCAATAACAAAACCTTCTCTTGGGTGGAAATGGGCCACCGTGCCCTAGCTCATGGGAGCACCTCTCTTGGTTGGGGAGCAATGGCTCAAATGGAAATGGAGATGGAGGGAGTGTGGGTGGCTTGAGAGGCAAATGTGTCTCAAGGAATCCATGAGCAACATAACAATATGCAAGGGAGAATTGTTTTGAGAGTGACCCCCCACCCTCCTTTTATAGCTTTTCCAAGGGTTTTTAGGGTTTTAAGCCCTTGGTCAGGACTTTAGCCCCTTTTTCTTCATCCTTAGGCTATTTTGGAGTTGTGGGGGTCCAATGGAGGGTCTTATGGAGTGATATGGGGGTTGTGAGATGGTGTCCTTGGGTGGTGTAGGCCATTGAGAGCTAAGTGGGGGATTTTTGGGTTAACACAAGTGACTCATGGTGGGTGACATTAGGCATATAACGTCTTAAGGTAGAGCCCGTTGCAGGGATTCTTCAAGAGGTGGCTATCAGAGTCAGCAAGGATATGTGCCCCCTTGCCGAGGTAGCAATGGATGGCATATGGGTCGTACCACATGGAATCAAACTTCCCTTTCCCTAAATTATCATTGGCTTGGTCATAAATGAGGATGAGATCTCCCTCACTGAAGGTGCAAGGATGGACATGGGAGTCAAAATGGGACTTCGACCAAGTCTTAGCTGCTTCGATCATATGGAAAGCGGCATGATGATCCTCACATTAGAGGAAATTTCAACTCAAAATGGGCCTCCTAAAATGAATTAATAAAATAATAGTTAAAATAATAAAATAATATTTAATAATTTTGGAGGAAGAAAAGAAAAAACTACTTTTTTGTTTGTATTTTTGACATATCTCCCCGTGTTTTTACTCAAATTTCGATCGGGAGAGCTTGTTGGATGCGGAATTAAATTCCGCATCCAACGAGTACCCACTCGGAATACTTTTGATGGACCCCGCTACCCCAAAAACAAGAAATACCTGGGAAACGAAATGATGACATCATCATTCCATTTTTCTAGGTATTTCTTGTTTTTGGGGTAGCGGGGTCTGTCAAAAGTATGCCGAGTGGGTACTCATTGGATGCGGAATTTAATTCTGCATCCAACAAGCTCTCCCGATCGAAATTTGAGTAAAAACACGGGGAGATATGTCAAAAATACAAACAAAAAAAGTAGTTTTTTTTTATGATACCTATCCCAAAATTTATATTAAAAAAAGTGTTTAAGACCTATACGGTATTTCAAATTTAAAGCAATTTCATTGGCTAACACATGATGACATGGAATTTGAATAAAAGTTAAAACGCCCATTTTGAGTTGAAATTTCCTCTAATGTTGGTTTGTTCAAGCATAATAAGGCGTTGTTCTAATGGGGAGGTATCGGGGAGAAGCTCTACGATAAGGCAGAGTGATGGAATCTGACACTCAATGGGAAGTACCAACTCGACACCATGTACTAAGTGAAACGGGGTAAGATTGGAGGTGGTCTTTATGGATGTATGATAGGCCCAGAGGGCGGAGAAGAGAAAATGATGATAGTTGGTTTTATGTTTGTCCACCATCCATTGGAGCATGGTTTTGAGGATCTTGTTGAAAACCTCAACTTGAACATTTCCCCAAGGGTAGTATGTGGAGGAGTATTGGTGTTCAAACTTCAACATGGTCAAAATATCTGTCCAAACCGCGTCCTCAAAATGAGAACCATGGTCTGAGACTATCTACTAGGGGACATCGAAACGTGTGATAATGTGGTTGAAAAATAAACGTGTTGTCGTGTTGGCCTTACAATTGAATGTAGGCATGGCCTCAACCCATTTAGTGAAATAGTCAATGACCACGATGATGTACTTATGACCATCGGTTGAGGTGGGATTAAAAGTCATGAAGTCAATCTCCCACTTGCAGAAGGGACTAATTGTGACCAGGGGATGTAACGATGTAGGAGGAGTCCTTGCTTTTGGAGAAAAGAGCTGACAATTGCGGAAGTGTTTAAATGCATGGATGCAATCAACAAAGATGGTAGACCAAAAATAACCAGCATAGAGAATATTCTGGGTGGTAGCCAAACCAGATAGGTGGCCATCACAGGCTTCACTGTGACAGTCATTCAAGATGTTTTCGGCCTCATCATGGGTGAGGAGATGATGCAATATGGTATCGATGCCCCGACGGTACATGACATCCCCTATGAGGAGATATCGAGCAACTTGGTGTCGAATACGTTGATGATATTCTCGACTTAAATGAGCCTCAAATTTTTGAGTGCGCAGGTACAGGAGAATGCCCCCATACCAGGGATCTTCCGTGGATGTGAAAAATAGAAATTCATCCGAAAGGCTGAATGTGATAGGTGATGAAGCAAAAAACGGAGGGAGGTATTTCATTAAGGCAGCTAGTTCCAGAGCTTTGGTGCTTTTAGGGGAAACAAATTCCAAATATTACTCTTGGAGGACGACAATCCACTTAGCAGCACAACCTTGAATAGGGTGGTGGCTCAAGAGATACCTCATGGGGTTGGAATTAGCCACAAATCAAGTACGACTCAAAAGGATGTAATGGCATAGATTCTGAACATAAAAGACGATGGCGAGGGACATCTTCTCTTCATGTGGGTAATGTAAAGGGGGACTGAAAAGATTTTGACTTACATAATAGATCACATGCTTTTGATGAGCATTGTCTTCTTGGACTAAAACTCTAGCGATGGCATTTTCAGATGCCGACACATAGATAATGAACTCCTTAGTAAAGTCAGGTGGAGACAACAACGGAGCGGAAGCCAAAGCTTGTTTCAATGCATCCAAAGCGTCTTGCGCATGATTATCCTAAACAAACAAAATGTTGGTACAGAGAATTTGTAAGAAACCATAGAATTTTGTTGCATAGTTCGGAATGAAATGACGAAGGAATTGGCCTTGCCTTGGAGACTCTGCAGTTGGCACGGAGTACGTGGTGAGGGAAGATTTAGAATGGCTTGAACCTTTAGAGGGTCGACCATGATCTCTTTGTGAGAGACGTTAAACCCAAGTCAATGCCTAGCTGGGACAAAAAAAACACACTTGAGAGGGTTCAAGCGGACATTGTATTTGCGACATCGTAAGAAGACTTGTCGTAAGTCATCTAGATGTTGTGAACGCTTCTGAGAGAGAGCGGTGAGGTTGTCTAGGTAGAACAAGGTGATATGGATAAGATCATGGAAGTAGAACTTCATGGCCCATTGAAAAATATCTTCAAAATTTTTAAGGCCAAATGGCATGACTCGACACACAAACGTGCCCAGGGGGTTGTGAAAGCAGTCTTGTACTAGTCTTCTTTCCGGATTTGAATTTGGTTATAACCAAAAAAACCATCCATGAAAGAAAAGACTTCATGTCTGGCATAGGCGTCAATGATGTCATCAATGAACGAAGTGGGGAAATTTTCCTTAGGACATACCAAGTTCAAACCACGAAAGTCAGTACAGACACAAATGGTACCTTTTTTATTATTATTAACGAGAACAAGATTGGAAACCCAAGTGGTATACTTGATGGGGGTATATGAAACCTACTTTATGCAGTTTCTCAATCTCATCTTTGACAACATGAACCTTTGCAAGGTGAATAGGTCTTTGCTTTTGGTGTACGGGTGCAACATCAAGCCATGTGTCAATATGATGTTCGACGTTAGATGGATCAATCCCAGGAATCTTGGTATAGGACCAAGCGAAAATATCACGGAACTTATGAAAAAGTGCTTTGTATGAGGCAACTTCTTCAGGGGAGCAAGATGCTCCGAGTGTAATATCTTCAACTACCTCAAGATTGGTTGATGTGTTGACCTTGAAATTTGGAGAAATGTTAGCCATGTATCCCTCTTCAAAGGCATTGGGTGCTGGAATGGGGTTCTTGAACCAGTCTACTTTCCCATGGATGAATTATTTGGCTTGAATTGAGTACTGATCTGACGATGAAAGAGGTTCATCAGGAATAAATAATGAGTGATGGTGCATATCACCCCAAGGGTACTTAGGAGCCGACAAAGATTCAAGGATTTCCTCATCATTGTTAAAAAATGTGTATATAGATCAGAGGGATCTTCTATGTCTGAGGGAACATAAGGACTATTGGAACTTGAGATCATGTATATGGTGTTGGTTGTGTCCGAGGAAGAAATTAGAGGGTGGGTCTCTTCAAGGACAGCAACGTCGGACTCATGGGAGTGCTTCCGAAGGTCACTAAGAACTGTCCAATACTCAAGAAAGTCTGGCCAATGGTGAGAGTAATGACCATACAATCCACAAACTGCACAAGGATGGTTGGTTTGCAGTGAGTTGTTCTTGAACACTGATGGATCTGGGATGGTGACCATTGGAGTGCCATCGACCTCAGCTATAGTGTCCATATGGGTGCGAAGGATAGGGAACTCAATATAGTTTTTTGTCATATGTCCTTGGACATTGCAAAAAGAACAAATAGGGGTCGACTATGGTTTAGTCGTTGCTTTGGCGGCCTTGCCCCCATCCTTCTTTGGAGGAGGAGGTGCAGGATTGGAGACGAAAGGAGTCTTTGATGGACCAAGAGGTGGGTGTGTCACCATATCAATAGGTTGGATGGGAGTCAACACGACCTGGGGAGTTGGGGGTGGGGTGGGTGGATTGAGGTATCATACAGGAATTCCCAATGTGAAATTAGGTAGGTTCAAAGTAGCCATGATAGGATTTCTCATGTTTCTAGATGGTGGAAAAAGGAAGGGAATCGTGTGTACCAGGAAGGAACCCCAATAGTTATCTGGTGAGGATGATTGGGGTTGCGACTAAGGTTGTGATGTGGTTGGAATGGTACCAGACGTGATCGTGCACAAGTCCGATACGTCAGTCGATGAAGGTGGGGGTGGTAAGGACAAAAAGGTGTCTATCATAGGAGTGTTGGCGAACAAGCCCGGGACAACAGTAGATAAAAATGGAATGGACACACTATCGATGGTAGAGCCAATAATTAGAAGAATGTATCTGACGTGGCCGACCCATTAGGATCATAGTATGTCAACTGGTCAACAATCACGATATTCCCATCATGAGGGAACATCAGTAGCTAAAATACGGTAGAGGCCACGAGTCGCATGGAATACATGTAACTACATCATAGGAGGAGGTTGTAATCAAGTTGGGCATTGACAACCTCAATGTCAATCAACATTGTTCTACCAACTAACTCAACATGAACGTTTGTAAGAATCCCTTGTGGTTAAGTTGAGAGACCATCGTAGGCGTGAAAAGAAATGGTGGAAGGTTGGAGAGTAGGGGAATCGAGATTCTTCCAAACAAAGGTTAACATTACGTAGGTGGATTCCCCCTCATTAATAATTCATCGATGTACAACCAAATCTTGAATTGAGACCAGAACCTAGAAGGTGACAATAGATGAAATCCTGGGTTCTCCTTGATCTAGGTCGAAGGTGATCAACCTAGAGTCAGAGGGATCTACAACACCTAGTGTGGATAACAATGATTTACATTGTGATGGGCAAGTTTTAATCACTTCCAAAGTGGACATGGTTGTATGAGATTGGGCCAAGTAATCAACTATGCTGTAGTTGAGGGAAGCTCTAGCAGTGGCATTATTTGCGACATGACGAATAGGAAACCGTGGGACTCTGGCCACCCCATCTACGGGGGGTCTTGGTAAGTGGAGATACATGTCAAAATTGGTAGAGGTAGATGCCGATGATGGGTCAGCGGTTTCTGTCATGGTCCATATTGGTTGTGATGAGTCTGAAGGTTGAATTCAGACAACAATGCCATGAGGTGATGGACACCAAGCTCAGCAGATGGGGAAAAGGGTTGGGTTGAAACCATCCCTTGGTGTGGTAGGAGTTTTTAGAGTACCATAGGTGGAGGACTTGGTGGTGCAGGGTTGGGCTGAGCCAGAGCATCCGCATTCGAATTACATTGATTTTCATTATGAAGGAGTTGTTGGACGCGAGCCACGTGAGGACACTAATGAGTGTAATGACCGTAGGTATTGCATATGACACATGGATGGTTGGTCCATAGCTGTGGGTTCTTTCCAGGTCGATTGGGATGTGGGGGATTTTGTGCAGGTGGGTCGATGCCATTTTTGTTTGGGGGGGTTGTCCTATTGGATGCCTCCTTGGGGCTGGTTATTTCCTTGATTTCTTCCTCTCTTATTCTTGCCCCTCCCTTGTTGGTTATTGGGGGTAGGTTGGTTAGGAAGGTTTTCCTGAGCATAAACTTGTCCTGTAGAAACCTGAGGGGTCGGGTCTGGAGTCGGAGTGGGTTGCAAAGGAGGTGCATAATAGACTGGAGGAGTAGGAGGGGCTGCAAATCCAACCATTTTCTAGAACACGAATGTGTTGAACAAGTCAGTCCATGAACGTGAGGAGTTGGCATGACAGGTGCGTAGGATGGGGTGGTTCCAGACTGAGCCGCCACACATGAGTGATCGGGGGCATAACCTGATGGAGCATAAGATGGATTAGCTCCAGATTGAGCTATCACACGTGAGTAATCGGGGGCATAACTAGGTTGGGAAACCTGATGCGTGTTACCCGGGTGTGGTGGAATCATGGGAGAGTCCGCATAAAACTAGGGGTGTTGGGTAATAGACCCGATGAATCCATCAGCAGCATGAGATGACCTCGGCATATCATAGCAAGAGGTACCAGCTCGGGGAGCATCGGGTATGACAGTGTATAAGTAACCAGACTTGGAATAGATCAAGTGTTAGTGTTAACCTTGACTTGAGATCGAGTCAAAGGTGGATAGGTCTAGCGCATGGTTTGGGCACATGGTTTGTTGTAGCCCATGGTATTGTCCCATAGTATTGCATGTGTTAACCTTGACTCAGGATTGAGTCAAAGGTGGTTAGGTCTAGCAGATGGTTTTGTTGTAGCCCATGGTATTGTCCCATGGTTTTGCATGTGATTAAGCCTTTATAAGGCTTGAGGAGGCTCCATTGTAAATCGCATTGTATGGTACTGGATGTGAGTACTGTATGGTACTGGATGTGGGTACTGTATTGTACTGGAAGAGAGACTTTGAGAGCATGAAGAGGAAGTGCAGCAATTTTGCTGCAGGGTGTATCCCTTCATCTTTCTGGACTGAAATAAAAGGACTGGCAAATTTGTTTGTGGACGTAGCCCATCGTTTGGGTGAACCACGTTATATCTGTGTCTCTCTGTAATGTTTTATGTGTTTTTGCATCTTGTTTATTGATTTAACTATATAATTGTTATTGCTCTGTGGTCCTGTTTTTCCTAACAATTGGTATAATATCCAAAAGGTCTATTTGGTTTGTAAACTCGCAGGAAAGAAGGGTTCCTGGTTCGAGTGGGAGCAATGGAGAAAGAAGGAAAGTTTAGGGTCGATAAATTTAACGTCCAAAACTATCAGTTATGGAAGATGCAAATGGAGGTCTATCTGTACTAGAAAGATCTGTACCTACCGTTGGGCGGAAAAGAAAAACAACCAGTGGCTATGAAGGATGAAGAATGGGAGGTTCTTGATAGAAAGGCACTAGGAACAATACGGCTGTGCCTAGCTTCGTCAGTGGCCTTCAATATTTTGAAAGAAATAACAACAGAGGGTGTGATGAGTGCATTGAGTAAGCTCTACGAAAAACCCTCAGCTTCTAACAAGGTATTTTTAATGAAGCGTTTATTTAATATGACGATGTCAGAAAGTGGATCTGTTGCTGACCATTTAAATGAGTTTAATACACTTACCAGTCAGTTAAGTTCTGTAAAAGTGAACTTTGATGATGAGGTTAGGGCTCTTCTAATCTTTTGCTCATTGCCAGAAAGCTGGAATAGCTTGGTCATGGCTGTAAGTAACTCTGTCCCTAGTTCAAGCACTCTTAAGTTTGATGATGTTGTTAGTGTTATTCTTAGCGAGGAAATGCGAAGGAAAAGCACAGGTGAGACATCAGGTAATGCATTGACCATGGAGAGCAGAGGGAGACAAAAAGAGAGAGGAAGGAGCACAGGAAATCGCGGCAAGTCTAAAAAGGGAAGATCCAAGTCCAGATTCGAAAAAATAGAATGCTGGAACTACAGTAAGAAAGGACATCTAAAGAAAGACTACAGAGCACCAAAGAAGAAAGGTGAGAGGCAGCAAGAGACTACCCAGGAAGCTAATGTAGCAGGTGATGTGTTACAAGATGATTTGATTCTTGCATTAGATAATACTAGTGATTACTGGGTAGTAGATTCAGGGGCTTCATGTCATGCTACACCCCATAGGAAATTCTTTTATGATTATGTTCAAGGTGATTTTGGGCATGTGTTATTGGGGGTTGATGAACCATGTAAAATTGTTGGAAAGGGTAAGGTACGGATTAAACTAAATAATGGAAATGACTGGTTGCTAAAGGATGTAAGGCACATTCCTTCTATGAAAAGAAATCTGATCTCAATAGGACAGTTGGGAGATGGCAGCTGTTTGTATATGTTTGGAGAAACGTGGTGGAATGTCACTAAAGGATCAATGGTAATTTCAAAAGGAAATAGGATAGGTACGTTATATTTATGTCCTCATAACCGTGATTATTCTATTTCTGTAGCTTCCATAGAAACAGGTGCAGCGTTGTGGCATCATAGGCTTGGCCACATGAGTGAGAAGGGGATGCAGATTCTCCACTCAAGGAAACTGCTTCCAGATCTGAAGGAGGTAAGTTTGGAATTTTGTGAGAACTGTGTTTATGGAAAACAAAAGAGAGTTAGATTTCTCAGGGTTGGGAAACAAAAGAAGAGTAAAAAGTTAGAGCTTGTCCATACAGATGTATGGGGACCAGCTCAGGTACAATCTCTTGGTGGCTCTCATTATTATGTTACTTTTATTGATGATGCAACTAGAAAAACTTGGGTTTATTGCATTAGACAGAAATCTGATGTGTTTGATACTTTTAAGAAGTGGAAAGCTTTGGCTAAGAATGAGACAGGAAAAAGGTTGAAATGTCTTAGATCTGATAATGGAAGCGAGTACTGCAGCAAGGAGTTTGACAGTTACTGTTCACACAATGGGATTCACAGAGAGAAGACACTTCCTGGAACACCCCAAGAAAATGGCGTGTCAGAAAGGATGAACAGAACGATCATGGAGCGTGCAAGGTGTATGAGATTGCATGCAGGGTTGCCCTTACAATTTTGGGCTGATGCTGTAAACACTGCTGTTTATTTAATAAACAGAGGGCCTTCAAGCGCTTTGGATGGTGGAATTCCAGAGGAGGCATGGACAGGTAAACAGGTAAAATACTCATTTATGAGAACTTTTGGTTGTGAAGCATTTATCCATATTGATAAAGATGATAGAACAAAGCTTGAGGCTAAATCCAAGAAATGTACCTTTATTGGATACGGGGTTTATGATTTTGGTTACCGCTTATGGGATCTTAAAAATCACAAAATCATTAGGAGTAGAGATGTAGTATTCAATGAAAATTTCATGTACCAAGATCAGTTGCAGGGAAAGAAAGAAGAAAAGGAAAACACAAAGTACACAGTGCTTGATGAAATCAAAGAAAATGAAGTTCCAAAAGCACCAGAAAATCAAGAGCAGCAGCAGGTACCTGAAACTCCTGCAACTGTAAGAAGGTCTACCAGGTTAAGTAGACCCCCTGAACGATTCTCTCCTTCACTGTATTATTTATTGATGACTGATTCTGGTGAGCCAGAATGTTTTGAAGAAGCAATGCAGGTAGAAACTAGAAAGAAGTGGGAGCAAGGCATGGATGAGGAGATGGACTCATTGGTAAGAAACCAGACTTGGGATCTGGTTAAGTTGCATGCAGGAAAAAGGGTATTGCAGAATAAATGGGCTTACAGGTTGAAGGAAGAAGATGGAGGAAAGAAGCGGTACAAGGCTAGACTTGTTGTAAAGGGGTTTGCACAAAAGAAATGTATAGACTTTGATGAAATATTTTCTCCTGTTGTTAAAATGACTTCAATTAGAACTATTTTAAGTCTAGTGGCGGTAGAAGATTTTCATCTTGAACAATTGGATGTAAAAATGACCTTTCTCCATGGGGATTTGGAGGAAGAGATTTATATGCAGCAGCCACAAGGGTATGAGGTCAAAGGGAAGGAGAATTTGGTTTGCAGGTTGAAGAAGAGCTTGTATGGTCTGAAGCAAGCTCCAAGGCAGTGGTATTTAAAATTTGATAAGTTTATGACAGAACAAGGTTATGATAGATGTCATTCTGACCACTGTGTTTATTTCAAGAGGCTAGATAATGGAAGATATATTATCTTGTTATTGTATGTGGATGACATGCTTGTTGCAGGGTCTAACATGCATGATATAAATGTGCTCAAAAGAAAACTATATAAATCATTTGCAATGAAGGATTTGGGTGCTGCAAAGCAAATCCTTGGTATGAGAATAACAGGAGACAGGAAAAATCGCAAATTGACATTGTCTCAAGGTGAGTACATAGAAAAGGTGTTGCATAGGTTTAGAATGCAGAATGCAAAACCAGTCAGCACACCTTTGGAAATCCATTTCAAAATAAGTAAGCATATGTGTCCAGAGACACATGAAGAGATAGATTACATGTCCAAGATTCCCTATTCATCAGCAGTTGGGAGCTTGATGTATGCCATGGTGTGCACAAGACCAGATATTGCACATGCAGTGGGAGTTGTGAGTAGGTATATGAATAATCCAGGTAAAGAGAATTGGAAAGCAGTACAGTGGATTCTCAGGTATTTGAGAGGTACCACTTCTCATGCATTATGTTTTGGAGGTTTAGACACTGTTCTACAGGGATATGTTGATGCAGATATGGCTGGTGATAAAGACAACAGGAGGAGCACCATAGGGGATGTGTTCACTGTAGGTGGAACAACAGTAAGTTGGATTTCAAAACTGCAACAGGTTGTTGCACTTTCAACAATGGAAGCAGATTATGTTGCTGCTACAGAGGCTAGTAAGGAGATGATTTGGTTGCAGAGGTTCATGGAAGAATTGGGTAAGAAATAGGAGAATAGTAGGTTGTACAATGACAGCTAGAGTGCCATTCATCTTGAAAAGAACTCAGTCTTTCATTCAAGGACTAAACATATAGAACTCAAGTACCACTTCATAAGATCTGTTCTAGATGAAGAACTGTTAAAACTAGAAAAGATTCACACTAGCCAGAATCCTACAGACATGTTGACAAAGGGAGTAACCAAAGAGAAACTGAGTTCCTACTTGGTTTCTATTGGACTTAAAGCATGAAGGTGAAAAGAATAAATTTTCCAAGTCCAAGGTCCAGCAAGTGCATCAGCAGTAGAGTTGCTGTGATTAGTCACCATGAAGGAACATAAAAAATGTAATGGAGTAGTTTGCATGTAAATGGGCATATGGCTGGAAGACCTGGTAAGGCATGCATACCTTTGGTAACTCACCGGTAAAGTCCTGAGATAGACCTAGGTGATAGGGGGGTGTATGTAATATTCCTCGGTAAATATTTGAGGGGAGTTGGTGATTACTCAAAGTCAATTTTAAAGGGGGGATTGTTAGTGTTAACCTTGACTTGAGATCAAGTCAAAGGTGGATAGGTCTAGCACATGGTTTTGTTGTAGCCCATGGTATTGTCCCATAGTATTGCATGTGTTAACCTTGACTCAGGATTGAGTCAAAGGTGGTTAGGTCTAGCACATGGTTTGGGCACATGGTTTTGTTGTAGCCCATGGTATTGTCCCATGGTTTTGCATGTGATTAAGCCTTTATAAGGCTTGAGGAGGCTTCATTGTAAATCACATTGTATGGTACTGGATGTGAGTACTGTATGGTACTGGATGTGAGTAATGTATGGTAATGGATGTGGGTACTGTATTGTACTGGAAGAGAGACTGTGAGAGCGTGAAGAGGAAATGCAGCGGTTTTGCTGCAGGGTGTATCCCTTCATCTTTCTGGACTGAAATAAAAGGACTGGCAAATTTGTTTGTGGACGTAGCCCATCATTTGGGTGAACCACGTTATATCTGTGTCTCTCTGTAATGTTTTATGTGTTTTTGCATCTTGTTTATTGATTTAACTGTATACTTGTTATTGCTCTGCGGTCCTATTTTTCCTAACATCAAGTAGAACTTTTGAGCCTTAAGGATGGCTTCCTCCTGGGTTTGGGGTTGCTCAGATGCAATTCCTTGGCTATGGGGGGAGTAAGGTTTTGAGAAACCAGTCAATGAATATCCTATCATCTAATTGGATCTTACACAAACTACGTCGACGTCGCCACTCATGGATATGATCCGTGATGTGGGTAGCGGTGGTTTGGCGACAGGATAAAAGGATCTCCACTCCCTCATCATAACGGATGGGTAGTTGAAATTATTGAAGAAACATTGAAGCTGGTGAGGAGAAGTCACGGTAAGTGGCATGTGGTAGCTTGATGTACCATTTGGCTGCAACACTCGTAAGTGTGTTCTGGAACAACCTCAATCTAACAGAGTCATCCATAATGCTTTTCGATGAACACCACAAGTGGAAAGACATGATGTGGTTCTGAGGGTCCTCGCCTGCCTTACCCTCAAACTTAGGGATGTCTGAGGGAAGCTTTGTAGGCATCAAAGGCCACTGTGGTTGATGACTAAAGGGGTCATTTATTAACCTTTCCAAATCTGGTAGGTTGATACTAGCCATAAAAGGTAGGTTAGAACCGAGGTTGGCTCGGGAAGGACCAGCAATGGTGTCGGTGTCTGTAGGAACATAGTTCCCATGCATGAATGGGGGTGGATGAGGTTGAATTCCCATAGTAGGAAAATTCAGAATAGATGTGGAAGGGCCACTACCCCTAGGTATAAAAGTTGGTATGCTAGGAACCACAGTGGCTGGTGTGGAGCCACCACTAGTGGGTAATGTACCGGAAACAATGTGTGTAGTGGAAATGGGCCCACTAGAAGGGATACCCATGATGATGGGTGGAAAGGATTAGGTCCCCCTCCAACTATCCCTCCGTGGAAGGGATCTGGATGCGCACCAACCACAAGGATAGATGAAGCAGTGAATAAAATGGGTACGAATTGATAGGAATCTGAATTAGGCTCAGAGGTCGTGTGTGGCTCTGAAGGTGGTGAGTGATGTCGAAGATGGCTTCGATAGTTACAGTTCAAAGAACCAAACTGGGGCGTGTGCCCCTAAGTCTATACGAGTAGCATGGTGGAGATATGATGGTTTGTTAAATGACTGGAAATGAATATGGACCCTGGTTTGTTTGGATTCCTAATGTTTCAAAGGAGTCGCTTGGCCACCAATGTTGTCTAATGAATTACCTATTGGGGCAGTACCCATCACTCCACGACTCATGTAAAATTGATGACCGCTTTGCCACAAATTACAACTCTTGGTTTACCTCATGGGTGAGAACTAGTCAATTAGGTAGAGGTCGTTGCTCTTTTCACTTGGCAGGTCCTCTCAATGGCTAGCTACTTTGGGGTTACTGTGGTACTCTTCACAATGAGTTTTAGGGCTATGCCCAAGTACTTCCCATAGTTAAGCGGATGGGGTTTATACCCTGATACGAATGTTAGTAAGTTAATTCGTTATTTTTAAGGCTCTACTCGGGGTCATGAATCGAGTGTGTTCACTTAGTGGTGTGAATTTGTGTGCAATTGTATGTCAAACATAAAAAACATTCCTTCCAACAAATGAGTAATAAGGATCTTTTTGCAGGAAACAAGCATGGGGTTTCAAATATGGAGCTCAACTATTTCAACTCATCATCCAAGTAGGGAATACCTTACACACACCAAGGGATTGTAAAATATCAGGTTTGGAAAGAAAAACAGGTTAGGACTGGGTTTGGGACAGACAGGGTTCTGAAACAGGCACGAAAAACAGACTAGAAACTGACAATTGCACCTGTTAGTAGAACAGGCGCGATCTAGGTCATAGGGAACATAGAGGTAGACATGATTGAAAAAAAAAATAGTCAAGTCACACAAAATGAAGGGTAAGATGTGGCCAAGTTGCTCGAAAAAGGGTAACAAGGGTGACTGCGGTCACTCTGGAAGCTACGAGAGGTGCGATCTAGATGTTTGAGCCAGGTCACACATATCAAGGCTAAAGTCATGACCCAAGTCACGCTTATCGAGTGAAAAGAAGTGACCAGGTTGCGATTTCTAGCCTGATAGGTGTGACTATCATTGAACATAATTTTTTTTGAAAAGGCAGAGCCCGTTAGGGCTGGGGTGCAGGCATTGACGCAATAAAGGTTCATATCGGTCACAAGGGGGCCCAATCGGTGACTACTGAGGGTAGACACTAAAGACAAACCTGTAGCGAATCTGCAAGAATAGGGATCCAAATGGATCAACCGAAGTGGAGTTTCCAAAATTGTAATGGAGATTTCTCCCCTGTTATGTGCAGAAGCACCAACCTTAGATCGATGTGATCGTAAGGAAGAGTTCAATGTAAAATAAAACAATAAAATCAGTTAGTAACATGAAGAAAATATTTTTTAACATTTTTTAAGATATATCGGTAAAACTAAACAAATTCAAATAAATAAAGATATACCTCATTTCCTGTAAAGTGGGTCCCTGTAGCTGTCCTCGGAAATGGTTCTACCTCTCCACGGGTTGGTTCTCCAGTGGTCTCCATGGACAGTTGTCAAACGGGGATAATGGATCCAAGATGGGTATGGAGAATGTCTCAATGTACACCATTGGAATGGTCATTAGAGGAAATTTGGGGTCTACAATGGGCCTTATAAGAAAACGTGCCAAAATAAGTTTTTGTGAGTTGGAATTCAAGAACCAATAGAATTTCAATAAAATAAGTCAATCATAATGGTTGAATTGACATATTTGTCATTAAAAAAAACTACTTTTTTGTTCGTATTTTCGACATATCTCATTGTGTTTTTACTCAAATTTCGATCGGGAGAGCTCGTTGGATGCGAAATTTGATTCCACATCCAACGAGTACCCACACTGCATACTTTTTATGGACCCCGCTACCCCAAAAACAAGAAATACCTAAAAAAAATGTGATGATGATGTCATCATCACATTTTTTCAGGTATTTCTTGTTTTTGGGGTAGTGGGGTCCATCAAAAGTATGCAGTGTGGGTATTCGTTGGATGCGGAATCAAATTCCGCATCCAACTAGCTCTCCCGATTGAAATTTGAGTAAAAACACATGGAGATATGTCGAAAATACGAACACAAAAAGTAGTTTTTTTCTTTCTTCCTCCAAAATTAATCAATATTATTTTATTATTTTAACTATTATTTTATTATTTTCATTAGGAGGCCCATTTTAGACCCCAAAATTCCTCTAATGATGGCAAAAAGAATGGTGGCTAAAAGGGCATGTGAATACCTGAGAGAAAAAGTGTCACAACGTATCCACAAATGAGAAAAAAGGTTATGAGTCTTTTGGAGAGCCCTTCACATTGTATTTATAGTATGGTTCTAGGGTTTTTTGACCCAATGTGGTAAGCCATGGTATTTTTTGACCCATGGTATTTTCCTATGGTTTTTTGGACCTTTCTCTCTTTTTTAGGGGTTTTGACCCTTTTTTAAGGTTTTTGACCCTTTTTTGGGAGAGAGTGAGGGTAAACCATAGTAAATAATAATGTTTTGGACCATTTTTTGTGGAAATACAATTGTGAAGGTCAAAAGTAAGAGAAATATGGTAGGAATATGATGTATGCATATGGTTTAGACAATGTAGAGCTAGGTGAACACTTTTTTGTGTTAACAACAATGATCCATTCCTTGTGTTGTACGTCCAACATTTTAAAACTTACTTTGGCCATCAATGTATTATGGTCAAAGTCCTAGACATACTATGTAGGTAATTGATTGATTTCTTTAATTTCTGTTATTTACTGCGACTCAAATTTTGGCCTTTTGAACTCGTCTATCATTTCAAATCGAATTTGGTCGAGTGTTTTTTGCGCAACTCCCATTGGAACTATAAAAAAATTCATATACCAATCTAGCGCATGACCTCTCAAGATTGTGATCAGTTATGCTTCCTTTATCGCTTCATCTTGGACCTGTTGCATGGTCCACACAACTTCACAGAGAAACCAATGTTGCTCTAGGTCTTCTAACCCATTTCCATTAAATATTGGCAACTTAATATCGATTCCAACCATTATGTTAACTGCTGGTATGCTTGGGAAAAGTTTTTGACTATTCGGACTCCCTTGTCCACTATTCACAAACTAACTGTATTTACAAAACCACTTGGGATCTTACCTCCGACGAGGTGTACAGGGTTGTAGGGGTATCGTGCTTGTGTTCTGGATCTGGAGCTTCTTCTTCTTCTTCAAATATTGGCTGATATTCCTCTTCTTCGCCACAAGAACCATTGTCAATGTGTGACATGAGCTTGTTGTCTTCTCCTTTGGTCGTACTACAACTTCCTCTTCTTGTCATCGTCTTTCTTCTCTTTCTTGATAGAAATATTCTTCAACTTCTCAAATATCCAACCTCTAGTCCAGTTTCATTATCACCAGGGAACATTTCAACTTAGATTTCTCCATTTTCAATACTTCATCTACGGTATATCCAATTTTATGTGCACAATTCCTCTAACTGTCACATTCTGAGGATTCATTTTTCGCATACGAGCATTTTTATCCAAGTTTTTAAATATGACAAGTATCTTCCTCGGGGTCCTTGGATTTTTTTTATTTCTACTTCACTATATGAGGTTATTGTGTCAACAACAAACTAAGTCATCATGTCAACAACCCTCGACATAGGGTTGTTAACACTTTTCAACCATCGAATCAACTAAGGTTTCCACTCTGTTGGTTCTCCTCCTTGAAAATTTCTTTGCTGGGTGGCTGACTTCGATAACCACTCATGCAACACAATAGGAAACTTAGAAAATAAAATCTCATGAATATCTGTATAAAGGTATCGATCCAACCACTCTGTTGGATTCAACTGGGGTCTTTTACTCTCTTGTTGTGCAAATTCTAATGCTTTAAAATCCACCCAATCTTGGATTTCAGGATTTGTCGGATGCCACAATATATCTCTCACCATAATGATTCACGATCCTAACAACTTAACCATTTGTTCATGTTTGCTTCTTATATTTTTGTTGTTTGACCCAGGTTTAGTCCCTCCTTTGCATGCAACAAAGCCCAAGATATTGGCCGGAAGGAGCAAGGATCAGGATGTAGTCTCACCTGCGACAGAGATGTAGTCTCACCCAAGATATCTCTCATGGTAACTGCTAGAACCATGTTTCCATAGTTGGATGGGAGATTTCTCTTCCCTTGGAATTTTACCAAGGCATTCGACCGAAGTTGAGGGGGTGGGTTACTTATACTGATTATGCATAGTTAATATGCGACTCTATTCAACCATCAACATATACCTATAACATTAAATATCATGGAGTATAGGTGATTCCGACTACCACGATGTGACATATGCATATAACTAATTGTAAGTAAATACATAAACAGTCATTCACAAAAACATACATGCGACTCAAATACATTCATCATTTACACCTTTGACATAGTATCTAACATGGAAACCCATCCAAGAAAAACTACAAAGCCTCTCTTCATCTGGCATGTGAAATATATGGCACCTTTTTGTTTGCGCACTGAGATGGAGACTCTATTCTAGATCTTCATCTCTTATCTATACATAGTTCTTGTTCCTCTCATGTTCTCTAGTCTTCTCTCAATGGTTCTTCTCTACTTAGCTCTACCGTTTGATCCACACACAACCTGGATTAAATCAACTTCTTTATAACTCTATGACTTTTGACTCTTCGACTCTATTGTTGATTTGCACACAGTCTGGATCAACCTGATATTCTATACAACTCTATGCACTTAGATGCATACCTTTTTACCAAAAAACTAACTCACTATCTACTAATAGAATAAATAAGTAACAATAATAGATTTCTTAAGAAACTCAGGCAACTCGACCTTCCTTAATTTAACAGAGCACAATTGATCCAGCAGTGAGTAATCGAGTAAGCAACCCTCACACAACCTGGGTTCTTCCTTCTTATAGAATCTTACATGTCACTATTAGCTGTCCTCATACAATTAGCCAACATGATGTCATTCCTATTCTAGAAACACATGTTAGTAGGAACTAATGACCTGAATTACAAATATGCTTTCATATGTGTGACTTCCGCTGACTCTAGCCGACCTTGTACCCATGATATTTTCAAACTGTCCCTTTCCAGCCATTGCATCATGGCACACCTTCTAACATGGTTTCCTTTGTCACAAATCCTCTTATCATAGTCGTGGCTTCTCTTTTGTCACAAACTCCCCTCCTGTCGCAAACTCCCCTTGTGGGAGAGTTAGAGTAGTAAACCTCAGGAAAGTATAGCAGGTGTAAAAAATGCCTTAATGGTACCAGACAAACCCTGGAGAAAGCAGGGCGTAGTGGTTGACGATGATTCAATGGTGAATGGACCGTAGTTATGGAATGAGATCAAAAAGACCCTGGAGAATTAGGGGATGCAGTGGTTGATAGGGATTCCTTGGGGAATGGACCGTAGCTACAGAAGTAAGACCAATGAAACCAAACTATAAAGGAGCATATGTGAGGAGGAAGGATGCTACTGAGTATGCTAGGAATGAATGAACTCTTTCTGTGTGAGCACTCTGTGAAGTGTTAGAAAAGAGTTGAGAGAAATACTTGCTGTGTGAGCACTCTGAGAAGTGTCATGCAAGTGATTTATGCCTCCAAACTAAACCGAGATTAGCTGTCTCCACTCTTGGAACGCATAGTTGAGCTCGGGGGTGATTGAGGACATAGCATATATGTGCCTAATCTACAGTTGGGTGGAATGTGGCTGTCCCCTTTTCATTGCGACTCGACTTACCAACGGTTCCATTACTGGGTTTTGTTTATGAAAACTATTGAGCTCAAGGTATGTTGTATATGTGTAAACATGTGTTTCATTATCAATAGAATGACAAATAGCAGATTTGGATTTATTGATGGGAATCATGCTTATGAATGGGTGTACTCATGCACTATTTTGCATGATTGTGTCTTGCATTTGGTAAGATGGTAACTTAGGTGGTGTACTATTGTTTATACAGAGAGACTTGTATGTTGTGTGAACCCCTGTGATTGATGAACTTAGGGCATGTATGTGTGTGTATGAATGTATGTTTCAATGTTTTAGAGATGATAAAGGAAGCTTTAAGTTTGTCGATGAAATCATTTCTCATGACCGGGTGTATGCACATATGACTATGTTTGTGTTTTTTATGTAGTGTACTAAGGGTGCGATACCCTACTTTGTTAAGAGTGGATATGGCTACATTGGATGCATAGATCACTAAAAATGAAATGCACCTACTCTGTTTGATGAACCATAATTTGTATGTTGATATAGTCCCCTTAAGGAAACACACAGTAGTATAGTGTAAAGATTCAAGTAGAGTTTACTGCTGTTATACTCTCCTGCATTTTACATCTTCATATTCTTTTGGTTTCTGATGCATTTTGCTTAAGTTCATGGAGGATATAATCCTGGTTACAAAGTTAGAATGCATCTGACTTAAGGATTTCCGCACCCCGGAATCCGCCTGTGAAAGGTGGAAAGGGAACATGAAATAAGGTAAAAGTGGATTTCCGCACCCCTGAGTCCACTGCGAAAGGTGGAAAGCAGAAAATAGAAAAAGGAATAAGGAAAAATGTTGGTTTTCCGCTACCGAAGTCCTCCTGTGGAATGTAGAAGGTGGAAGGTGAAAAACAAAAAATGAACAACTAGCTCCGACGTATTTTTTATTTTTCTCTACCCGGAGCCCGCTGCGGAAAGTGAAAATAAAATTTAGGCGAACTTAAGAGTTTCTACCTACCGCAATCTGCATTTCGGAATGCATAAGGCGAAAGGCGGAAAGTGATCATAAATATAGGGAAAACTTAGGAGTCTCCACCTACCACAATCCGCATAGCTAAATGTGGAAGGTGAAAAGTAGAAAAAGGGAATCGTAAAATATTGAGGTTTCCGAGACCCGCAAACCGCAATGGAGGAATGCAGAAGTCAGAAAGGTTAAATCTTGGAAATATTTTAATTGCGGAAAGGGTTGTTGTAGGAACAATTAAGCATAGGAATGAATGATTAAAGGAAATATTCATGGTCATGACTTATAGAAAACAATTTTTTTTATGCATGTTAGTAGGTGATTTGGGTATGTTACATATGGTATCATAGCTATAGATTTCAACCCTGTCTCCTTTTGGGAACATGTAGTTCCATTGAATTATGGAAATTTTGGTTCTAATCATAACAATTTGTGTTGGAATGTTTTGTGCACAAACAATGTTGTTATGTAACAGGTTACAACAATGGCCTCACAAAGTGAGAATGCAGATCAATCCGAAGAAGGTGCACCAACACCACACACATCGCAACCAGAGAAAGAGCACTCTGAATCCAGTCAAGTACTGGAAATGATGAATAGCTTGATCATATAAATACAGAGCTTCAAGGTAGAAAATGAGCAGCTGAAGAAGGATCAAGAGAGGCAGCAAGAGATAAATGAAATATTACTGTAGATTTTGCAAGAGAAAAACAACGGGGAAAAACCCCAAACAAAGATTGGAAGAGATCTAGAAATTCCAGAAAGTGTCGAAAGAAAAGATAGTTCCTCCAATGGAACTCAAAAGTTTGAGAATCGAGTTAAGTCGGTTGGAAAAAGGAATATCGATCATTTGGAAGGAGAGTTTAAAAAGATCAAGCCAACCAACTTCGACGGGGAATCCAAGACCGAAGAAGAAGCATAGGATTGGCTGCTAGACATTAAGAAGTACTTTCAAATATACAATTAATATAGAAACATGAAGGTAAGAATGGAAATCTACAATATGAAGGGGAGGTCCAGCATTTGGTGGCAAGACCTGAAGATTTCCCAGGGAATAAAAGAGAAGAACCTAGAATGGTCAGATTTCAAGAAGCTCTTCAAGAAGCAATATCTGTCAGAAAGCTACTATGAAAGAAAGACCAAGGAATTATATGAGTTAATAAAGCTCAATCAAATGAGTATATAGGACCTCATTAACAAATTCCTTGATATACTGTAGTTTGTGCCATATATTAAAGAATAAAAAGTGAAAGAACAAAGGTTCTTGAGTTGTTTACCGTAGTCTTATAAGGACAGAATTGAGTTCGACAACCCAAAACCTTGGATGAAGCCTTAAGAAAGGAAAGGTTGTGTTTTGAAAAATATAAACAAAGGAATGATCTCTCCAAGGTCTGGAAGGATAAATAACATGAAAGGTTCAATCAACAGAAGAAGGGATTCCATCCCCCACCCTTTGAACATGCCAAGGAATCCACAAGGAAATTCCTACAACAAAAATGAACAGCCTCCAAATAATAACTATAAGTTTGTGAACCTTGGACCAAAGGGAACTGTTGGAGCCCCTAGAGAACCGGTGAAGTGTTGGGAATGTGGGGAGCCTCACCCATGAGGGAACTACCGACGCCTCAACCAATCAAATAAGGTTGTTCACAGCTTGCAAGAAGCTTCCACTATTGGGGAAGTTGGGAAAAGTTACCACCATATTAATGCAACCCTGGAAAATCGACAAGCACACTACCAATCTACAATTATGGAGATTGAAGGTACTATATTTAACCGAATCAGTTAAATATAGTACCTTATGGAGATTGAAGGTACTATATAC